>CAJQZJ010033130.1:504553-570763 GCA_907164525.1 Lophiomys imhausi
CACACACACACACACACACACACACACACACACACACACACACACACGAGTGAGTGTGCCGGCACAGGACCGCCCACACAAATAAACAATACAGAAAACAAAATGAAGAAGGGAAGGAAGGAGGGAAATTTAGAAACCCCCTTTCAGGAGTTTGCTGGGGGCAGGGTGTGGGTAAGAGCCAACTGGATCTGACTAGAGCCATCTTAGTTATAACTGCCCTCTTGCCCTCCAGGTGACCCCCCTGCACGCATTCCACACACTGTGGCATAAACAAAGCAGTTAAAACTTACTGCTGATGGACTGCCTTTTAACATGATGTTTGACACGTTAATAGTTTTTGAAAAAGACCAGCAACTTGTGGCTGGCCATGGCCACCTTTGTCTAACAAGACTATACTCCCTTCCTGCCTTAGAGCGTGGCTGTTCTCCTGTCTTGCTGTATCCTAAGACATACCACTGTTTGTAAGGACTTAATTGCGTGCGGGGTCCTTTCCTTAGTTTTTGGGTCCCTTCTGCCTTTGCAGCTGGTTCTCACACCCCATGACTGAGTTTTATTCAAACAAGAGAGAACAGGGATATTCCTATGGCTGAGGGTGAAAGCAGAGTCAAGGGAAGATTTTTTTTTTCTTAAGAAAAATAATCATATGTCTGAGTGTTACTGGAATGGTTTGGGATGAAGATTGGAATGGACAACGCGTGAGAGAGAGACCTTAACTGCTTGTGTGATATTTTGAGAAGGTAGAGGGGATAGGGGCTCTGCCTCAATGGAAAGGTTACTTTCAGGCTGGAACATGGTCCTACTATTTAGAGTAGCAGGGCCCAGAAGGACACTTCCTGGGGTTTGCTGTAGCTGGCTTTGTGGAATTGGTGATAGGAAGAGGTTACCATATGCTCTCCAAGATTAGAACTAGACTCGGGCTGGAGAGATGGCTCAGTGGTTAAGAGTACTGACTGCTCTTCCAAAGGACCCAGGTTCAAATCCTAGCACCCACATGGCAGTTCGCAGCTGTCTGTAATTGCCGGTCATGCGCGCCTTTAATCCCAGCACTCAGGAGGCAGAGGCAGGTAGATCTCTGTGAGTTCAAGGCCACCCTGGTCTACAAAGTGAGTCCAGGACAGTCAAGGATACACAGAGAAACCCTGTCTCGAAAAACCTAAAAAAAAAAAAAGATTAGAACCAGACTTAAAATAGTTTGATCCCTCAGGGAGGGTGAACATAGCTTTGGCCCCAGGCCACAGGGCTTCTAAATTTAAGATCTCGAGATGCTTTGGGTCATAGGTGTAGTGACTCTCAGTCAGACATTTTTTTTTTCTTGGTGATGGACTGAATTCAGGACTCTGCATGCCACATGCTAACACTGAGCTATACCTCTCAGCCCCCCAATCACAGTGCTGTCACTATGGCAGGCACAGTGCTGCTCTGAAAGCATTCCACCTATCCCCCTGTTTTTTAGACCCCCCCCCCACACACACATTGCAGGAAAACATCAGTAGGAAACTAATGGAGTATGAGGGAATGTGATGTGTCACTTTTAGGTCAGAGCAAAAACCACTGAGAACCTTCACTTGGTGTTCATCTCTGCTGCTGTGACCTGTGGTGGCAGGGGGCCTATCAGCTAGAGTTCCTAAAGGAACTTGCCCTATTGAAAGCCAGATATACAGCATAAACTAAAAATAGAGCCTTTCATATCAAGTCGTTGGTACAGCAGGTTCAAATGTTTATTTACTGTAGCATAAACTAGTCTATTATTAACCTGAGTGCCACATTACCTACCATGGCATTTAACCAAGTTTAGGTTTGAATTTGAGTTTGGCCAAAAGCCGAAGGATCTTGTTCACAAACAGCTTCATGATGCTGCCAACGTCCCAGAAGTTCTTATGCATCGTTAAGTGAACCATGAAATATCCCAGGAGACAGCGCCACCTGCAGGTGGCTTCTGTGTCCACATCTAGAAGGACGCCCACTGGAATCATTTTCAGTCTCCTCCTCCCCCAATCCCCTACTGTTCCAGTACTGGGGACAGAACCCAGGGCCTTGAAATCAGCTAGGTCTGCAGTCCCACAGAGCAGCTTTCTTCTCTTCCATCTAAAATCCCTTGACTAGGGCGGCAGGTGTAGCTCAGAGGCGGAGCTTGAGGCTCTGGGTTCTATCCCCAACTCCGAGATTAAACACAACAAAACAAAAACCCCCATGATTCTAAAGAAATCCTCTCTACGGTGGAGGCAGAAAAAGACGTGTCAAAAACCCCACCATCAGCTCACTCTTTGTCTTCTAGCAGGCCTTCTTGGTGTTCTGCTGTATACTTTTGTGGTCGGAGGTCCAGGTCTACTCAGGCGACAGGACTAACTGTTTCACTGGTGTGTTTTACAGTTGCAGAGCCTGGGAGAAGACTCCCAGACGGTGCTTTCCGGTTAAGAACAGGATCCCAAGGACACGCTGCGGCTGGCTTTTTGAAAGCAAAAGCCACTCTGCGTGTAGACCGCTTCCTTCCCACCTGCCACCTAGTGGTAGTTTTTAGAATTTCACCTTCCTGTGTGAGGCTCTTGTTAACATTTTACCTCATCTTAGACCTGGAAGATATTTATATAGAAAGCGCCTGAACCAACCATCTCAATTTACAGTTAAGGTAACAAACCTATAATCGAGGCATCAGGCTAATAAGTGGAGGAACCACGACTAGAGCCCAAGACACTGACTGGGACCTTCCACCCACTTCAATCATCTTCCACCCACTTCAATCATCTGCTTATTACCAACAGTGTCTTAGGCTGAGCAGAGCACTGAGGATGACCCTATTCCTGTCCTTAAGAGCTGTCTGAGAGCAAGGATGGCCATGCACATTATACTGCAGAGCATCACTCTGTAAGAGGTGGGGATGGAGGGAAGGAAACAGTTTCAGTCAGCCAGCTTGGAGTCCAGGAAGGTTTCTCTATGAGGGGATGGCTAACTTCAGCACATACAGTTTATCAGGCAGGTGAGTCACCCACCATGTGCAGTGGTGCACAGGCAATGTGAAGTGGGGGTCTGCCACTCCCCCCGGGATTATAAAGTAAGTAACTTCAGAGAGGGGGGGGGGTTGCATGTCTGCAAAGATATTGAGGCTATATACATCATCGCAGGATTTATAATTTATGGAATAAGCACAGATCTCTTTGGAAATAGTACAATTGGAATTTGGAAGCCAGCATAGGAAGAGTTAAGAAAGGGTGTCAGAATGTCACAGCAGCAGCCCAGGCTGGAGATGGCTAGGTTCACACCAGGGCAGTGACAGTACAAATAGCAAGGACATGAATCCCAGAGTGGGGAGTGTTGGCGGATGTGAACAATCTTGTTCTTTGCAGTGAGGAAGAAGATTCTTAAATTCATGACTGGAAGCACAATAAATGGGGATGTGTTCACCACTGTAGGAAAGACAGGGAGGTGAGTGGGCCAGGGCTGGCCAGAGAGAAGGGAGAACTGCTGACTTCTGGAATGGACACCCTGAGGGGACAAGTGCTGTGCAACAGTTGGGTTAGGATGGCCGGCAGACAACTGCATATGTATGTGGCCCAAAGAACAACGGGCTTTGGATTCATACATCAGAGACTAGGTGATGACTAAACGGCCCAAGGATGCACAAAGCCAGATGGGAATGCAGGCGACTCTGAAAGAATAGACTAGAGAATTCATTTTACTCCAGGATATCCTCCTCCAGGAATGAACATGCTCTGAGGGCTCAGTGCAATGAGAGCAATTCTCTTTGATCTTACCATTCTAAGATCTTACCTCCATTAGCCTACAAGTGAACATTTCCTAGATTTTGTTTCATCTTTTCTTTTCTTTTTTTTTTTTTTTTTTTGGTTTTTCGAGACAGGGTTTCTCTGTGTAGCCCTGGCTGTCCTGGACTCACTTTGTAGACCAGGCTGGCCTCGAACTCGCAAAGATCCGCCTGCCTCCCAAGTGCTGGGATTAAAGGCGTGTGCCACCACTGCCCGGCTTTGTTTTATCTTTTCTAAAAAAAAAATAAAAACATTTTTTTTAAATCCTGCACCAGCAAAGGTGAAGAGAAACTAAAGACTATAAATAAAAATGATTTTCTTTTTCAGTTCTTATCTCTGGGTTTTCTTATTAATGTAACTTTATACAATTGAGTTTGTTTCTCAGTTTCTCTCTTATCCCAGCTATCACCCAAATAATTGACACTCTATGATATTATTTGTTAAACAAGCTTCACAACACAAGAACTTAGCATCTATTACTAATCCTTTTTTTTTTTGGTTTTCTGAGACAGGGTTTCTTTGTGTATCTCTGGCTGTCCTGGACTCGCTTTGTAGATCAGGCTGGCCTTGAACTCACAGAGATCCGCCTGCCTCTGCCTCCTGAGTGCTGGGATTAATATTATTCTATTCTTAACCCCCTAAACTATTCTCTGGCTTCCTCCCAGTCTAAATTCGAAAGATACTTGCACTTTATGGCTTTCCTGCTTCAGCTACTCTCTTCTGATGTCTCCTGTTCCTCAGACTCTCAGAGAAAGTCTATTTCCTCCTCTAACTCTCATCCCCTGGAGGGCAGGAAGTCCAACCCTAGTCTTTCTCCTGCTCAGTGATTGGCTGTAAGTTGCTTAATTGACATATCAGGGGACAATTGGGGAACAGTGATTATATAACATTCAGACTTGAGATTCTCAGAACAAGGATTACAACCAGATATGGAGGGTACAGTAATCAGCATTTGAATTACATAATAACCTTATGCCTACATTTTCTTTCAATAAAACTGTGAGCAACAAACCCCAGATTCCAGTAAGGGGGCAAGCCATGGCAGTGGCTGGACCCAGCTTGGGATCTGCACAAGCCAACTTCAGAGAAGAGTTTAGCCTGGATATTTGTTGTATTTATTAGGGATTACTCTTGGCAGGGAGGGAGACAAAGAGAAATTGGATAGAAGCAGGAAGGCTGTAGTGTCAATTCCAACACCTCAGGGACAGCAAGGGGGCTCTGACTGACAAAGTGATTGACAGCAGTGGGCTCATGTGGCTGGGTCTTTACTGGTCGGAAAGACCTTTGGACTTGATGGCTGAAGTCATCCCCACAGGACATGGCCTTGGAAGACCTGGTATGTATGCATCAGTTGGGCAAGGACTGTTCCCTGGATGGGGATCTGCCTTTTGGCCAGGTTGCTCTTTTATCTGTTTACCTCCATGACTGGGCAAGAGAGTCATAGATGTCGGGAGTGGGTGCATGACATTTTCTTCCCTACTCCTACTGGGTACCAACAGCCCTGTCTCCTGGTGGTCATGGTGGTGGCCAGGTCAATTCTGTCCTGCCACGGGGTGACTGTTCTGGACCTGCTAGGCTTTTCTGACAAAACATTAATCTTCATCTTCAACTTGATTGGATTAGAATCACTTTGGAGAAACACCTCTAGAAGCACCTACTAGGGTGTTTCTAGAGACATTTAACTGAGAAGTGAAGTCCTACCCTGACTCCCAGAGCCAACTCATGGGCTGGTAGACTATGGAGTAAAAAAATGGAAAAGAGGGAAATGTAGAGATGGCTTAGTGGTTAAGAGCACTAATTGCTCTTTCAGAGGACCTGGGTTCAATTCCCAGCACCCACATGGGAGCTCACAACTATCTCCAGTATCTGACACCCTCACACAGCAGACATACATGCAGGCAAAATACCAACTGCAATAAAATAAAGATAAATAAATTACTTTTAAAAATGGAAAAGAAGCCGGGCGGTGGTGGCGCACGCCTTTAATCCCAGCACTTGGGAGGCAGAGGCAGGCGGATCTTTGTGAGTTCGAGGCCAGCCTGGTCTACAAAGCGAGTCCAGGACAGCCAGAGATATTCAGAGAAACCCTGTCTCGAAAAACCAAAATAAATAAATAAATAAATAAATAAATAAATAAATAAATAAATAAATAAATAAATAAATAAATAAAATGGAAAAGAGAGTGAGCGGAGTGTCAGCATTCATCTCTCTCTCTGTTTCGTGGCTGTTGGTGGACTATGACAAGCTGCTGCAGCATTCCAAACTTTCCTCACCACGATGGACTGTTCCTTCAAACTGTGAGCAGGGATAAATCCTTCCCTAAATTGCTTTTTTGTCAGGTATCCCATGGCAATGAGAAAACTAATCCAGAGCCCAATGCTCAGATGCAGCCATAGCTACTTGCCTGGAGGTCTCCTGCAGCATTCACAGATGGGAGCAGGGTTCTGGTCCCATGTTCCACTTGCACACGGTTAGACAGTATGAACCTCTAATTGAGTTGATGGGAACAGGATTCTGGTCCTGTGTTCCACGGATAGAAAGTATGGTCCTCTAAATGGGTTGTTGTGAGTAACAGTGAGTGCTCCATTTCTACTTTCCTTGACCTCTGAACCATGAGATATTCCTATTGGTGACATCATATCTATAAAGCACTGAGTCAGAGTCCTGAAGGAAGGCTTCCTGACCTTGGAAATAGTTACCTTGATGGGCAGCAGTGTGATTGTGGTGGGACTAGTAGATTCCATGGCAGTAGCTCGTCTACTTGGACTCATGTCTTGTGTTCTAATTTCCTTTCTGTTGTGCTAAACACTCCAACCAAGGCAACTTAGGGGAGGAGAGGGTGGTTTTTACAGCTCACAGTCCTTCATTGAGTGACATCATCACAGGAACTGTAGCAGAGACCATGGAGGAACGTCGCTTGCTTGCTTTCTCTCTGGCTCCCTCTCTGTTTCACTCATAGGCTAATGCTGAGCTCGCTAGCTCAGGACCACCTGTCTGAAGAATGGTGCCCACCTCACGATGAGCTGAGCCCTTGTCCATCAAAGAACAATGAAGATAATCCCTTATAGACTTGCCCACTGTGGTGGTTTGAATAAAAATGAGCCTCATAGGCCCAAGTAGAGTGGCACTTTTAGGAGGTGTGGCCTTGTTGGAGGAAGTGTGTCACTGGGGGTAGGTGTTGAGGTTTCAGATACTCAAGCCAGGCCCAGTGTCATTCTCTCTTCCAGCTGTCTACCAATCCAGATGTAGAACTCTCGGTTCCTTCTCCAGCACCATGTCTGCCTGTGTACTGCCATGCTTCCTACCAGGATGATAATGGACTAAACCTCTGAACCTGTAAGCCAACCCTAATTAAATGTTTTCCTTTATAAGAGTTGCTGTGGCTGGGCATGGTGACTCATGCCTTTAATCTTAGCACTTTGTAGACAGAGGCAGGCAGATCTCTGTGAGTTCGAGGGCATCCTGGTCTACAAAGAGACTCCAGGACAGTCAGGGCTCTGTTACACACAGAACCCCTGTCTGGAAAAAAAAAGTTGCTGTGATCATGGTGTCTCTGCACAGCAATAAAAACCCCAACTAAGACATTCACTGCCACTAATCCAGAGGCAGCAGGCACTGAGAGAATGGACCCAATGAATGAGGCAGACTTAAGTCTCTTGCAGTAGGCAACTTTATTCAGAACAGCAGACAATTTATATTCTGAGGGTTAAGAAAAGTCACACGAGTAAAGTCCTTATGAGTTCAAGCTGTGTACAGTCACAACAACAAGCTGGTCATGACAAAACCCATGTTTTCCCATAAAAATATACAAAGGACAGTTGAAACATATCTGATAATCACTAGTAAGTAGTAATAAGTAATATGAAATAAACCCACTCTTTTCTGCTATGCTGGAGAGAGCACAGAAACACATTCCAAGAACATTTTCGTGTTTTGAAGAAACTGAATCACAAGACTTTTGTCCTGTTTTCTTGGAGTGTTCCCACAAGCACTCAGACTTCTCACAAGACTCCATTTCTGGGCTGGGCTGTGTTCTGATATCCCACAAACCAACGCTACAGAAGCAATTCCTCAGTTGAGGCTCTTTTCTCTATAGGTTGTGTCAAGCTGACAGTTAAAGTTGACTAGGACATATTATGTGAATCACATTCAGGAACGCTGGAAAAGTGTCGCCATCTAGGGCCGTATGAATAAGAAAGGCAAATATACACCTGGAACGTAGATATGTTTGTGTCCCTCTGGATAGAAGGAATACAAAGTCACCAGCTGCTGCCACGTGGCCAGTTGTTGAGTAGTACTTGATGCTTCAGGGCAGGGTCTCTGTGGGCTAGTCATACGATATTTGGTGGCAACGGAAGCAAGATATTTTATTTTTGGAAGTGGATTTCAGACAATAGAAACTTCATCTCTGCCACAATGGCTAGTTTGGGTATGTATCCTTTGTGCCAGCCCTGAGGTGGTAGAAGACAGGGTGTGAGTGACACCAGCTGATGGAGTCATGTTCTCGTCCTCTTTGGTGGGCCTTTGCTGGGTGATAACATGTACCACAGCAATTCTTACAGATGCAGGCACATCTATGAGTCTGTGTGTACCCTAGCCTGGGACTGCTGCTTACCTACACAGCATGGACAGGCTGGCTCCACTGCATGAGCAAGGCTGAATCACAACTGCCACTTAATTTTATCATGTACCTCTATGATGGTTCACCTCAATCTCGGGCTTCAGCCATTACTATCTCCTTGTGGCCACAGGAGAGAATGGTGCAAAGGACATCAATGAGATGGTGTTAACAATGACATAATGTGGTATTTTGATTCTTAGAAGATGTCTAGATGATTCCAATCTCTTCTAACAGAGGGTTGCAAGTCAGAACCCTGGCCAAAACTATTAACATGCATCGTGTCCATCTCATGGAAATACGAACTGTTTTTGCTTTTTTTTTTGAGTGGAATGGGAATGAACACAACCATGGCGTCCTTGCCAACATGCCATGTGCTTGAAGCCTTAGTATACTACCCTAGCAAAAATGACTGTGGTAGTTGCAATCATCCTGTTTTTTGGGGGGTGGGGGTGGATTTGTACAGTCTACTGTCAAGACTTTCCAGTGCCTATTGTCTATTGAGGTGACATATTCTATTTTCATCTTCTAGATTTGACTGGTAGATTAACAGAGGTAGGACAAAAACTACCATCATTGCATCTTTTGGAACCTCAAGATGGTCTAAATATCTACCCTCCTCCTCCTCCTCCTCCTCCTTAGGATGCAATAATGGTTTCTACTTGCTTGCTTTGGCTGAGTGATAGTAATTTCAGAGCTTTCCACTTGGCTTTCTCCACTTGGTGTGGGGACTGTGCTAGCTTCCAAGCGTATTTGTCTCAATTATGTATTCAAGGAGCAGGGGAATGACCTGCAGCAGATCTACAATCAGAGTGGACCCTTGGCAGGACTCCATTGTTGCTTGCTTCCTATAGGCTCCACAATAGCAGGACCACCATGTTGCTGGTCCAGATTGCCCAGTCTTGCTCTAGCTATGAGCCTTTCCACATTTAGTCTTTCCTATTTCTGTGGTGTGCTTTAACCTGAGTGTCCAGTGGTCCTTTTGGGGGAAGGTCTGGGATAATCATTACTGGGGATAGTCCAAGGGGGATAATCATAACCCTTTCATGGCATGGAGTGACTTGGTTGCAATTCAGTTATTGAGTTCCTGGTCCAAACAAAGGATCATTCTATTTGGTTGGAGTTGACTGCACTCAGCCTTGGACCATGCACCAAAAACTCTACCGGTAAGGTAGCCAGTTTGCCTTGGAGAACTCGTGCCTCTGGAGCACTGGGATTAGGTGGGTTGCCATGCCTCCTTGGCTTTTATGTAGGTGCTGGGGTTCTGAAGTCATGCTTGCACAACAAGCACTTTCTCCACGGAGTCTCTCTCCCTGGCTCTCTCTTCAAATTTGGGGATTTTTTTAATTGACACGTATTATTTGCACAAAGGAGTTTCATTATGATGTTCCCATATAAGCATCAAATGCCCTTTGATCATGATCATTCCTTCTGTTGCTCCTTTCTCTGCCCCTGCACTGTTCTTTGTGGATCCCTCACCTTCTGTTTCATTGGAGGAGATTCTATGTCTACTTTCCATGTTCTAGGAATGTGCTAGAATCCTTTGCCTGTGGGTGGCACCCTTCCAGTTCTCTGAATGGCAACAGGATTGTTTGACTTCATTTACTCTCATATTGATGGGTTTAGACTACACTAATGACAATCTCTAACTCATTGATTTGATATGTTTCTCAACTCTATGGTGGTATGACAGTCATACATATTCAGCAGAAACTGTATTTGGAATTTTATACCTGGATTTTTTTTCTGGGATAGCAACACACAGTTCCTTCCTCTAGTGAGGCCAGGTAGATCTCAGTAAACTATGCAGGGGCTATACTGACACTCCAACAGAGGGCTGTGACCCTAAACTGACATGCTGAGGTTAGGTGTGGCACAAGCATTTTCCACTTATGATAGGTGTGTTAGTTACTTTTCTATTGCTGTGATAAGACACAAGGCAATTTAGGGAAGAAAGAGTTTATTTTGGAATTATAGTTTCAGAACATTATCATCCATGATTCTGGAGTGGAGGTAGTATGTGGCAGGCGGCTAGAACATCAGCTGAGAGCTCAAATCTTGGACTGCAAGCAGAGGCTGAAAACACACCAGAAAACTTTAAAGCCCACCTCCAGTGACATATCTCCTCCAAAAAAGCCACACCTCCTAATTCTTCCCAAACAGTTCCACCAATGGGGGAACAAGTATTCAAGCATGTGCCTACAAGGGCCATTCTCATTCAAACCATCCTAATGAACTTATTGAGATGTAACCAATGGGGAATTAGAGTGCCATCTTCATAGAACTTATAGTATGGTGGACTGAGAGAGACTTGCCATCATCTATCTTCTTTGTTAAGGCATTTAGTCAACTCTTTTGTCTTTTCTTTTTCTCCTCTTTCTTCCCTTGCTCCCTTCTTTTTTTTTGAGACAGAGCCCCACTATGCAACTATGTAGCCTTGGTTGGCTTGGAAATTCAGAGAGATCCACCTGCCTTTGCCTGTGTTGTGATTAAAGGCATAGGCTTCACCTGGCTTCAGCTCCAGGTTTTTAAAAGGAAAAATTTTGTTTTGTTTTTCAGACAGGGACTCATTACATAGTCTGTGCTGGCTTGGAAATGTCCATGTAGCCTAGGCTAGCTTCAAACCCATGATCTTCTTGCCTCTCAGCCTCTAGAGTGCTGGGATTACAGGCTTGAACCACAATGTTTGAATCACTCATTTGCATTTATTTATTTTTAAATTTAAACATTTTATGTGTGTGGGTGTTTTGCCTGCACACATACCGTGTACGTGCCTGGTGCCAATAGAAGTCAGAAGAGGGTGTTGGACATGGAGTTAGGCAGTTATAAGCTACCATGTGTGTGCTGGGAATTGAGCTCAGGTCCTCTGGAAGATCAGCCAGTGCCCTTACCCACTGAGCCATTTCTCCAGCCTCACCTATTTTTAAATTCAATATTAGTTTTATTAAATTCTCAAAACTTCAATATAGTTTTGAGAATTATATATTCTGACTATAAATTCTATACAAGGCATTTGTAAATACTTCTTTCTAGTCTGTGGCTTATCTTTCACTTTCTTTTTTTTTTTTGGTTTTTCGAGACAGGGTTTCTCTGTGTAGCCCTGGCTGTCCTGGACTCACTTTGTAGACCAGGATGGCCTCGAACTCGCAAAGATCCGCCTGCCTCTGCCTCCCAAGTGCTGGGATTAAAGGCGTGCGCCACCACTGCCCGGCTATCTTTCACTTTGTTAATGGCTTTTGTAAGAGCAGAAAAATTTAGTTTTGATGCAGCCCAATTGGTCAGCTTGTCCCTTTGTGAATCCCATTCTTGTGATGTTCGTCAGGTCACTGGTTTTCTGCTGTGCCTTGCTCTGTTTCATAGTTTCAGGCTATATGTTGAGGTTTATGAACCATTTTGATTCGCTTTTGTGCATGGTACAGATATGAACTGAGGTCCCTTAACTAATAAGAAAATACAAATTAAAATAGCAGAGTTGTTACAGTACATGCCTATTAGGATGCCTACCTGGAAAAGCGTGGCTGTACTGCTCCGTTGCTGTCTGCTGAGGATGCTATGGACCCAAAGCTCCCAGGCACTGCTGATGGGTTGTAGGAACACGTAGGGAAATGCTTGGCAGATTCTTATAAGATGCAAATATACAACTCGAGGCAATAGCCATCCTACTCTTAGGCATTATCTATGAGAAGGGAAAGCACACAGGGATTTAGTTGTGTACACGTTTATAGCAGTTCTACCATAAAATTCAGAAAAACAATGGAAACAACCCATATGAACATCAACCTGTGAATTGATAAACAAATGGTTGTATCGACACAACGGAACACAATTCAGTAATAAAAAGGAGTGAAAAAGTGACTACAACTGGAAGTGTTATGTTCTAATGTATGAAAGGTGCACAAGGAAAGTTGCATATATGGTGTGATTCCATGCATATAAAACTCTGGAAAATGCATAGTAATCTATAACATACATGTATATAATGTATGTATATAACATATGTATATGCATGTATATAATGTATGTATATAATGTATGTATATGCATGTATATAATGTATGTATATACATGTATAGAATGTATCTTGGCCACATCCGTCTCCCCACTCCTTTCCTCCAAGCTTCTCCATCCCCTAATTTGTACATCTGAAATACATGCAGTCATTCTGTTAGTTATACTTTAATAAAGCTGTCAAAATAAGACCTGAATCACTGATAACTAGCAAATAGAACCAAAGTATAAAAAACACTCTACTACATGTATACATATTATCAGTTTTGTGTTACTAAAATGAAATACCAGAAGCGATTAACTTTATAAGGAGAGGAGATTTTAGTTTACAGTTTTGGGAGGTTCAGGAGTATGGTATCTGCACTGGCTGAGTTATGGTAAGGCCTTCATGGTGAATGGTTAGTGAATGGTGGGTGGCAGTCACAGGAGCACAAATCAGGGAAGAGGTCACAGCTTGAGCCAAGAGTAGGCAGAAAGAGGATGGGGGTAGTCAGGCTTGTTGCTTTTATAGTAGTACCTTGGGAGCTCAGAGAAACACCTCCTTCTCCTCAATGACTTAGGTCTTCCAGACAGGCCCTATCTCCCCATCATTGCACGATCTCCCTTGGGGAGTAAGGCATTTCACAATGGATCTGGGGCTGGGGTGGGGGCACAAACCATATTCAAACAACAGCATCCTTTTACATTTCAATTTAGTCTACTTAGACTTACTTAAAGATTTAAACAGAACTTCTACAGTTCCTAGAGCCTCCAAGTCAGCTGTAAAAAAAATCTTTACAAACTGGGCAGGGAGGTGTTTACCCCTCTCTCAACCCACCAAAGGTCTCATTCCAAACACTTAAGTGTACCAGTAATTAAAATTAAAGGGTCCCTGGGCAGGCATATCACCACCCTCTACAGAGCTTCCCACACACTCTAACATTCTTTCCCACATCTGAAAAGCTCCCTACTCCTATTTTAATTTTGTGCAGAGAAATTTTGAATTTTGAAACAGAGAAATTAAAGGGGTAGCTCAAGGCTCATGCTTTACACGATAGCAGCTAGGGTGTATATGCTTGTCTCTAAAGATCCTGTCGTCCTCCCGCCATGGTCTAAGTAGTTCCTTGTTAAAGCTTTCTCCCTGGATCATTGTTGTTAAATAAGGTTAGCTATGTTCAAGGCTTGTAGCAGAGATACGGACAGCCAGGAGTTGGAGGAGAAGTGGGTGGGCTGATGGGAGGTGGCAGCTGCTAAATTGAGCGCTCAGATTGAATGTCTGGGCAAGGCAAGATGCTAAGGCTGGCGTCATCCCACTAACATGCCCTCCTAGGGAGAAGGGAAAGGACAAGGGTAGTTCAGCGACCTCATAGGTCGCTCCCTGTCAGACTGCTAGGAGCAGCTGGCTGTTCTCCCAGCAGTACCTTTGGGAAGGTACTGGGTCTAGAACAGGGCAAGGCTATCTCCTAGGCCCCGCCCCTCGTGCTCGCCACGCCCCACCTCGGCGCGCGCATCTGAAAGTGAAAGAGCGTTCGTCTTCTCGGCGCTCGCTCTCTCTGGTCTGGCCGCCCCCGCAGCCTGGTTTCCGTGCTGTGGCCCGGGTGGCGGGCGGAATGGAGGAGCCACGGGCCGCTGCGGGCGCGGACGTGTCGCTTCACAACTTCAGTGCAAGGCTGTGGGAGCAGCTCGTCCACTTCCACGTCATGCGGCTGACAGACTCGCTCTTCCTGTGGGTGGGAGCAACGCCGCATCTACGCAACCTCGCAGTGGCCATGTGCAGCCGCTACGTGAGTGTGGGCGGGGCCTGGACAGGATGGGGGTGTGCCAGGAACTTGGTGGGGACCGCGGGGCGGGGCCTAGACGGAGGGGGTGGGGAGACAGGTGGACCTCTAGAGTGAGGGTCGCGAGTGAAAGGTGGCAGGTGGGGACCCTAGGGAAGGGACCCGGGTGGAGAGAGACTAATGGGAGTGAGGCTGGCCACGAATAGCCCAGAGAAGCTTTCTTGAGGGGCTTCAGCGCGTCCTCAGGTCCTTTCCTGGAGACCCGGGACTCGAGTCCCCTAGGCCTGCTTCTTGATTGGTGGGGAACCCTGGAGTCAGTCTGTACTTGAACTACCTTAAAAAGAATTCAGCCCAGCCCCTGAGCTCTGAGCCCACCAGAACTTCTGCTCTACTTGTACCAATTCCTCTGAGGTGCGTGTGCGCGCGCGCAGTGCTATCTGTCAATTTTCTGGCATACCGACGTTTACAATTTACGTTGGTGAATTTTCTTCTCAGCTTGGAGCTTAGATTTGAATGTCTGATAGGTACTTGGCCGACAAACTCCAGAGCAAACTTTCTTTCCCCTTCACTTGCTGGTCTCACAATACAGCCCTTTATCTCTGTATTGGCAACCCCACCAATTCTGAGTGCTCTCTGGCTGCCCTTGGCCCTTCCTTCTCTCATGATTCATGTGCCTGGAGTCGTTAAACCGTGGGTAGGCACTTCTGTCAGTGAAAATACAGCTAGTGCCACTCCTTCACGTCAATCCAAACTAGAACCTCTCTTTTCTGCTTCCTCCTTGCTGTCTGCATGCCTTTCTTAGGGTTGTAACAAAGTGCCACAAACTGGGTAGAATAAAGCACTGATTTGTTTTCTTAGTTCTTGAGATGCTAAGTCCAAAATGAATTCACTGACTCCTTCCGGAGACTGAAGGAAAAACTATCCCATGTGGCCCTCAGCTTCAGGGGATTTGCTGCAATCTTTGTTAGCCCTTGGCTGCTAGATGCCACACTGGTCTTCCTTACCACAGCACATGGCTGCTTTCTCCCTGTGCGTCTGTACAGATGTCTTCTCCTGTGGGAGGGATCTTGCTCCAGCGAGCCTCCCCACTTCATATGCACATACACATGCACACCATACACACTACACATAGGCAAAAAATAAATAAGAGAGGTCAGACATTGCCATTCCTCTGCTAAAGACCCTTCATGATGAGCTCAAAATATGAGCCTGGGTTTCTAGTGAGCCCCCAGGGCCGGTTGTGCCTTATTGTGCTTCTCTGCTGAGTCCTTCTGCAGTGCTGGCCTCCTCTGATATTTCAGTGTTCCAAGGCAAGGTTTGTGTCTAGTGCCTCTCAGGTTGCTTATTAAGTCATTTGGAGAATGGTGGAGACCTCTTCAGGGAATCCTAAACTGTAGCCAGTCAGGCAGTCCAGACTTACTATGTAATCAAATTTTACTAAAACATGGTCATATCAGTCTATGCAAGAAGACTATGGCTGATTTTGTGTTTTGATGGTAGGGTTGAACAGTTCTACTAGAGGGCTTGTGGCCACTGACACTTAAACTAGTTACTATCTGATCAGTTCTAGAGAAGGTGTGCTGGTCCATGGAGGACAGTGTCAAAGTGTGTGTGTGTGTGTGTGTGTGTGTGTGTGTGTTCCCCTTCCCTTACCCCCACACCTTTTATGTGGAGAACAGAAATCACAGGAGGAAGTTGCTTCTCTAGTTAGCCTGTCTTGATATCAGCAGGGGTTTTGGTACCCAAAAGGAATGATGCTGAGCCAAACCAACCCAAGAGTGATGGGCTGGGATGTAAGGTATTCCAGACCTAAGGCAGGGAGTAAAGGAGATGCTCCCACCTTTGTAAATGTGTCCTTGAGCATTGTCTACTGAGAGACCAATATCCTATTTGAAAGTAATGAACTGTATTAAGAACAGTAACAGGATGGGGTTTAAATTTTTATTTTTGGTGCAACGAAGCCAGTTGGTGATGTAGATTTACTTCATGAGGCTGTTGTACTTCAGCTAAATGTTGAACTCAGAGTTTGTAAACAGCAGGTTTATGATTATACTTTTGTATTTCTTCAAACAAAAAACTTGACAGAAATGGATTCATTAACTTCCTGCTGTTCTTTCTCCTTTTTTTTTTTTTTTTTTTTTTTGGTTTTTCGAGACAGGGTTTCTCTGTGTAGCCCTGGCTGTCCTGGACTCACTTTGTAGACCAGGCTGGCCTCGAACTCGCAAAGATCCACCTGCCTCTGCCTCCCAAGTGCTGGGATTAAAGGCGTGCGCCACCACTGCCCGGCTCCTTTTTTTTTTTTAAATCCTGTTTGCTATATACCTGAAGAAATTCTAAAAGTGACTTTAAGCCCATAATAGATGAGTTATATATTCTCTGTGCCCAGCCCCACTGTCTGGGAGATGTTCGATCAGTTAAGTTTTCTCCACCTGGACAGTGAGGCAAGGGTACCAAATCCCAGAGCAGGTTAGTGAGAGGGCTTTTTCCTATTCAAGCAAACTTTTTATTTTCCCATTTCTCTTTGCTGAATATTGAACCTAAGGCCTGTACATGCTAGGCACACACACTACTGTGTTACATTTTGTTGCTTCTTAGTCAAAACAAGATTGATCAACCATTTTATACAAGGCTTTAATTTTACTGTTTGGATGTCAGTAGATGATGTCTTTTCAAGTTCTAGGTCACTTACTAACCTTCAGAATTCCACACAAGCCTTCAGGGGCAAGAACTTCTCTCTCGTAGACTTTCCTGAGGAAGGCAGGCACCTTGCTTCTCACTGAGGAACCAGACTAGGCATCTAGACTCTGGTCACATTTCTTGCTGTGGCCTTACTGAGTTTGTTTGCTTCCTCCTGGTTGGAATGCCCTTCAGCATACTTTGGAGTTTGTAACACAAAAACAATCCCTGTATGTGAAGTCAGTCCTAGAAACCATTAATGGCTCCCTGGGTCCAATTACAGGTGGTTTCTGTTTGCCCTAGTTCTACTACCTCTTCTATGACACAGTCATTTGGTTGGCTGTTGACAAATGCCAGCCCCGTGGGACACTTGTATGTCCTTTCCTTGCTTGACACCTTGTGTGAAACCCAAAGTTGCCTGGTTGACCCAGCAGGAGAATCCACAGTATGTTCCTTGTTCTTTTTTTCTTTAGGACTCCATCCCAGTATGCACCTCCCTTTTTGGAGACACTTCTGACACAACCTCCACTGGCCTTGCTCAGCGCTTAGGTATGTACCCAGAGTTAATGCTTTGACACCAGCCAGGTGTGACCCACTATTTCATGTCCTAGGGCAAATGGCCTCAGAAGTAAAGAATCTTCATATTAGGGATGACTGCCTCATTACTATTGAAAGCCAACTTCTGTCTTTGGGCCTTTTTAAGGGACATGTCTACACTTACCTGTCTCAACTGTCTCAGTATCATCATGATCTCAGGGAACTTTTGGGGACTCCCATCATCCTTCTTGGCTCCCCTCTTCAATCCATGAGCTGATATATATATATATATTTTAGTGAGTGTATCATCTCCTTGTGGGAGAAAATGAATCCTGCCGAGGGGAAGCTGCTCAGGGTGGCTTCCTGGGCCTCATGGCAATTTCTGTGGAGCCTGTGGCAGATGTCACTACTGCAGGAAGAACTGTTTCTCAGTGTCAGTGTGACAGGCAGAGCTTGGTGAAATGAATACAGAGTAGAATGGGCGTTTAGCAAAGAGCATGAGATTGACGGAGCCACTGCTCACTCTTGTGCTTTTTTTTTTAAATTACAAATACACAGGTGATTCATGTAAGAATAACCTGTGTTCTATAACTTCCAGCCCCAGTTGCCCATGGCTGCTATGCACAGGATGCCCTCATGAGAGGTGAAAGGCTTTTTGTGTTTTCTAGCATTCCTAGTCATTTCTGAGTACAGCAGCCCCAGGGTCCTCCTGAATCCTGGCCAAGGGGATGTGGAGAGAAAGAGACCAGTCCTCAGTTTTGAAAAACTCATACATCAGTTGTGTGTGTTGTACAAAGAAAATTGTATTATCCTGGCAAGTAGGAAGGTCTCTCACTTTGAGTCATCTAAACACGAGCAGCTAGCACACAGCTCAGGAGGAACACCACCAATTCAGGAAGGCTCCAGACTTGTCTTATCTCAGGGTCAGAGGTCAGGGAGAACAGAGGTCATAGGAACTTGCAGAGTCCTTCTGTAGCCTGACATGAGCTGTTTTGGAAACATTTTATTGGGAAGTAATTTTGAGTGTATAGGAAAGGATTTCTGCTGAGCCTATACCAAGGCTTCTAGTTTTTGTCCCTTTCCTTCGTGTTTACATTTTTCCCTCCCTGGATCACATGAAAGTCGGGGACATGATGTTCCTTTGCTTCTAAGTGTTTCCTTGTATATTTTTAAACACAGAAGTGCTAACACACTTATGTCAAGCAGATTATTGTGTGCTCATGTCTACTCAGAGTTAAGGGATGTGCCCATATATATGGAGGCAGCATGCTGGGTTGGGTTGCAATGACAGTCCCTGGTACAGAAGGGTGGCAAAAGGACTGCCAGGACTACACAAAGAGACCCTGCCTCTAAAAACTGAAAAAAAACAAAAACAAACCCAAAACAACCAAAAACAAAATAAAACAAAACAAACCCAGCTTTATTAAGATGTAATTCACATGCCATCCAGTCCTCCAAGCTATCCTTAGGGTAGAGGCCAGCCTCTTCTAGAGATTGTGGTCAGCTGCCTAGTCAACACAACAGTCCCCAAGATCCCTTTATCTAAAAACAAACACACCTCAAGCAAACCAGACACACAGTCTTGGATACTTAATAAAGAAGTGATTAGAAAGGTCTTGGGATTCAGAGGCCTAACTGCCTTTGATTTACAAAGGAAGGTCTGGAGCCCAAAGAAGTCTCAGGCTGTTGTGGCGCAGGGAAAGACCCAGGCTTGAGGGTAGTTTTGCCTCTGCCCTTGCTGATACCCTGCTGCACTTGCAGGTCAGAGTTGCGGAGGGCACAGACTCACCACCTGGATGAAGCTTTGTGTGTTCTACAGCAGGCTTTAGTCATGGTGTTGGGGCTGCTCCAGCCTTACTGCCTGCTTTTCTGCCTGTAGATGAGGCTGAGGTCACTGGACTAGAGGGGGGATTGGTGTTTTGATGGGTGAACAGTAGTTTCTGCCCCTGCCCTGTGGATGGTGAGGCCAAGGGAAGAGGTCAGGCCGCTGCCCAGTCACTGTTGAGTGAAAGCCTGGCTTGGGCTTGCTGCCTGCTTCTGCTCAGGGTACTGCATTCCAGATTACAGGCATGCAGCTGGGCTTGCTGCCTGCTTCTGCTCAGGGTACTGCATTCCAGATTACAGGCATGCAGCTGGGCTTGCTGCCTGCTTCTGCTCAGGGTACTGCATTCCAGATTACAGGCATGCAGCTGGGCTTCATTTCTGCTGTTTGGTCTGTGCCTCATCTATTTATCGGCTCTAAAAAGTGTACACTCATGCATATATGTGTGCATACATACAAATATGTACATGTATGGAATATACATTTCTGTTATGTAGGGACACTCCACTTCAGAGGAGTGGGATGGAAGGGTAGGGGGTAGGGGATGGGAGGGCGGGGCTGGGAAGGGGGGAAAAGAGGACAATATGATGGAGATGTAACCTGAAGCAACAAATAAATTTATTTATTAAAAAAAAGAATATACATTTCTAGAAGGAGAGTGGAAAATTATATAGGTGCCTAGTAGTGATGGAGAACTTCAATATTTTAGTTATTTTAATGTTTTTGAAACAACAAAACCCCCACATCTCCAAAGCTAAAAGTCCCATGTAGAGTAGAGGTTCCCAGATACTAGTGTGTGGTCACCTGAGAGCGTTTTAGCATTGACTGGTGGCTCCAACACTGTGTCTTTCCCCTGCAGGGTCGGATGGCCAGACTATGCAGTCCTTAGTAAAGCTGTGGCGGCTGCTGCAAGGCCTGAGTTAAATGCCTGTTCCAGAGCCTAGCGGGGCTACATGTCTGCATGTCCAGCCCTTCAGGAGTCTTCTCCAAATCTCCTTCTCTTTGCAAGTACTTTCCAGCTCTGTGCAGGTTTGTGGAACATAAGACTCACAGTATCTCACTCATGGTTGTCAACATATTTTTCTCTTTTTAGCCAGAAAGACCAGCAAACAAGTGTTTGTCAGTTACAACCTCTCCAACACAGACAGTAACTTCACACTACTAGTCGAAAACAGGATCAAAGAAGAAATGGAGACATTTCCTGAAAAGTTCTGAGCTGCAGAAGAAAGTTTGTAACTTGTGTATAAATTACATTGAAATAAACAGGTTGGGTTTTGTCCTCTGGTTACATTCTGTTTCAAAGGGTTCATTTCATGGGCCTTCTCCTCTTCGTGTGGGTGTCAGAAGGCTCAAACTGATGGGTATGAGGAAGAAAAAAGGGAGTAGACAATGAACACTTGCTGACTGTCAGTCACTGCTTCATCTGTTCATTCCCAGTGAGAGGTAATGGCTGCAGTGGATACGCTTTAGTTTTGTGTGGCAGGGCCTGAGGCTTCTGTCTTGCTAACTGAGTGTCTGGGTGCTCTCCATGTGTTCTCTCTAAGCCTTTCCTGGGTCCCTTACTTGTGTTTTTTTAAGCTACATTTGAACCTTAGTGCAGCTTTCTAGATTTATGGTCTCTGTGAGATCAAGTTTTTTGTCCCTGGTCTTTCCATCTGCGAAATGGCAGTGGTCCCTAACTTGCCATCTTAAGTGTGTAGAAATACTTGTTTGCAAAGTGTGAAGACCGTAACAGGAGTCAGTTTTGGTTTTGACTTATTTTTATGACGCCAATGCCTCAGGCCTCTTTGCTCTCACTGTCACCTTTGCTTTCTTTCTCTGCTTTCTCCCTTGTACCTACCCTTTGGCCATTCTTAATCCTTAGCATTTTCCTGGCTACTACTTGGGCCCTCATTGTGGTTTTTCCATCTGAGGTTCACATGTTGAAAACCATGTTTTGACAAAAGTTGACCACCATTGCCGAAGACTTTCTGATCTTGGGGGTACCCATGGACCCTCTTGAGCTGACAGTTCAAGGCCTATAATTATTTTGCACACTTCCAAGGATTTTGCACTGAGTCAGGCAGGCGCAGGAATAAGGGCATTTAGAAGTAAGGGTGTCTGTGGTTTGAGGGGCCACTTCCGCGTAGTTTCCATGCCAGCCTCTGAAGCCTCAGCCATCGTGGAAAGCCCAATGGGTAGCTCCTTAAGTCAGAGTAGTAAGTGACACAAAATCAGCTATGGAGAGAAGAGTTTGGTATAAATGCTTTATTAAAGAAATATTGTTTTCTTGTTAAAAAATACTACATTAGAGAAGAGATTTGGGTTATCAGTCTTTCCTCACAGAATCACAGTGTAGACAGTCATTCCTTGACCTCTCTAGGAATCCTCAGGCCATGGATGAGCAGAACATAAGTGAGAAAGAAATTCCTCTTAAATGTGCTGAATTCTCAGATGTTTTGAGAATTACACGACATAAACATTTAAGCTTAACCTGATCTCAGCCTCTGACTACCTTTTAAGACTAGGACTCTTGAAACAGTGAGAGGCCCCCCACCATCCCCGGGGCAAGTGAAGGCTGAGTACAGCAGAAGCCTTGAAAGCAGTGATGCGGGAAGCCTGATCAATGTGGAGGATTTTATTACTTCTCCTCAGTGGTAGTGAAATGCCCTTTGTAGATACCATCAGGTGAGGTAGGGAAGACATTCCAGAGGAAATCTGTTATTGGGGCAACATTTTTATTTCTGTACATTTACATACAAATTTTCCCCAAAGGTACAACAGATGTGACACCATGCAGACACGCAGCTGTGAGTGACAGTTCAGAGCTCAACATAAACTTGTGCTATGAACAGGTACCACCCCATTGACACGTATGGTGACACTGCTCCTAGAGGGAAAGCACACATGGTTGGGTTGCAGGAAGACAGAGGTAGGGAAGCATTCCTCACTAGACACAACACACCGTACTGCTTCTCCAAAACACACACAATACATTAGAGTGAGGTGGTGTCCTTCAGAAAAAGGAGGAGTTGAAGTGTGGGCCTCCCTCAACCCATATGCCACCCACGGGCTGGGTGTGCGATGGTCACAAGATTCTTTGAATGGCACTTCCAGTTCAGGGGCTTCTCGTTTGGCTCTGGGAAGTACTCATGACCGTGTGATACTTCCCTTACGAGGTCTGGTCTTGCTTGCTTTTTTGTGGCCAAACCCATCTACCAGCCCTGTCCTCCAGTTGTAGATGATTATAGTCTTAAAACACAAAAACATCTAAACCTTTTTCCTATTTGTCTTGGGTGCTAATAATTAGATATTCCATAATATTTGACTTGATAAGGAGCAAAACAAGGAACTTATTCAGCCCTGTCTCAGGTGTTCATATTTGTGCATAACTTAGGAAAACAGGTATAGGGATGGGTGGAGAGTAGGACTGCATACCTTCTAATGTTCCCCAGGGATGAAGGGGCCCAACATAAAGGGCCAGTGCCTGAGAAGCATCTACCCACAAGGGGCATAGGACTGAGTTTAAGGATGACAGCCTGGTACCAGGGAGCTAAGCTGTGGCGTCTTCCTATGGAGCTAGGCCAGAGTGTCTGAGGCCTAGGTGTCCTGCTGCCTTTCTCACTTGGTCAGACCACACAGCAGGCTTGCCTACAAGCAAGCTTTCCTGCTTTGGCTTCCTTTCATTTCATGAAGGTGTTGTAGCAACTTCAGATATCCAAGCACCAAAGCAGAAACTGAACAACTCAGCCTTCCTCTGAGGCTGCCACATGAAGGTCAAGACACTGCTAGTGGTCAGTCTTCTGAACTTCCTCTGCTCAGTGATCCTCTGGCCCCTGCCACTGCAGCATCTCTGTTCATCCCTGATGGGCTGCCTCGGGTTGCTGCAGCCATTAACACTGTCTGTGATGGCCCAGTGTTTTTACTATTGTCATTTGAGGTTCTTAAATTTGGAAGTGTTAAACCTTGACATTACTTCTCTAGTGATTTTTGCAGCACTCTGTGACTTCCATGTTTCTTTAAGAAGGCCAGCACAACCGGAGTGAGACTGCTCACAACTGTGCAAATGTCTCATTCTGTACTTAACAAGAGGCTGCTGCCAGGTGACTTGGTAGTAGGTACCCCGGGAAAGGTGAAAGGTAGCTTACAAGTTTGGCATGCAAAGGCTGCACAGATGTAGAGAGGCGTTGGAAAGAGGATGTGTACTAACATCAAGGCATGAAAGGGGGGTGACTAAGAGACCGGGGAGGGTGAAGGTAATTTGGACTTGGAGCAAGTTTCAGGGACTGGCCACAGAGCCTCCCTCCAAGACAATGGCCCTCAAGCAAAGCACTCAGGACCCCAGACATCAAAGAGAGCATAGGCCAACTATTGGAAACATGGCTGCATGTCACATCGCTATCCTCATGAGGTCTTGATCAAGGCGGCTGGCTTCTGCTGATGTATCTATCAGATGTGGAAGAGAAGCAGGTGAGACTGTAAGAAACAGACCAGACAAGGAGCTGGAAGGGGATAAACTCACCCCTTTCCTTTCTTGGCCTTAGAATTCTAGTAACTGTCACTTGGAAGTCGCTTAGTTGCCTACATGGGCCTGAGACCATGGTTTCCCTGGAAGAACACATGGTAGAGATGCATGGCAAGAGGCAAGGCAGGTGGTTGATAAGAAGCCACGATGCCCAGAGAAGCTGGTACCTGAGCTGCTGCAAGAGGCCCAGAGGCTGGTTTCTTAGCAGCCCTGGTGCTCTGCTGTCTGGGGCAAGATGGAGGACACAAATAAGGGACACGTGGTCGGCTGGCACGAGGTGGGACTTGAGCTTTGGTCAGTTATTGCTTTCTCTCACTTCTTGCTGCTTTCAAGGGACGAGAGACCACATGGACTCACCCGTGAGCAACCTGCACTCCTGCCCACGGCCCTTTGTGCTGAGTGAGCGACAGGCAGGAAGCTATTGAGGGAGACATGAGGTGGACTGCCTCCAGGTGCTGTGGGCATTGTTGTGATGTCTGAGTGACAGCTGTCCAAGCCCTGGTGTGTACTGGAGACGTAGGTGGTGGCCATGTGTGCGAGAGCAAGGCTCCCTCCTGGGATTTGCCTTAGTTGTCTTTTTCAGTTGTTTTCCTGCTGTTTCGAGTTCTGAGAATGGCCACATTTTCAAGTAGTGTTGGCAACAGAGCTGACTGGGGAAGGGGGACCTCTGCTGCTGGAGCTCTGTCTGGGAAAGCATCTAGCAGAAAGGACCATGGCTCCGACCTCAACACGACAGCTACTGTGGGGACTTAACTAAGCAAGCCCGGCATCAGGAAACTGTTGCTTTCTCATCACGTAGGATTTCTGGTGAAGTATGGAAGTTTCCCCACAAAAACTTCCAGATCAAGTACAAAAGGATGATCCTGAAGGAAAGAAAGATTAAGCTGGCTCTTATGACACTTGGGGGCTGATTTCACAACATAGCGGATGGAAACTACCTAACAAACAGAAAGGAAAGAACTCAACTTTAAAACATACAGACCTTAGAAAGAAAAAAAAAAACCCAATTCATGTACATTTTCCTCTGTCTAAAATGTAGTCCCAAGGATGCTCCATTTGAGA
Source organism: Lophiomys imhausi (assembly GCA_907164525.1). Taxonomy (NCBI): domain Eukaryota; kingdom Metazoa; phylum Chordata; class Mammalia; order Rodentia; family Muridae; genus Lophiomys; species Lophiomys imhausi. The sequence goes on from CAJQZJ010033130.1 coordinate 529,296, forward strand.
GGCACAACTGTTCATGGCAGCGAGCCAGGAGGTAGGGGTTCTGGCCTACAGATGACTCTATCTCCTTGAGTAGAGAAGGAAATTGAGTCTGGCCTCCAGGGAGGGGACTGACCACCACATTGGTCACTTACAGGGACTCCTTCAGAGTGACCCTGCCTCACTCCTGAAGGAGGTTCTGCTTCATGATCAGTGAGAGGGAGAGGGATAAAGTGCTTCTCGTAAAAATGACCAAAATAAATACAAACGTTTAATGGCAGAAAAGAAAGTCTTCAAAGGGTTGTTTCCAAAGCATCTGGTTTCTTAGATCTGTTCCTTGGATGTCTGGAAAGACAGAATTCCCCACACCAGTTGAAAGTCTCTGATTGAGTGGAGTCAGCAGCAGAGTTGGTCTCCCCCCCAGCCACATGTCTTCTCTCTGGTCTGTAAACCTGTGTGCAAACTTTCCCCAGCCCTTCAAGCCCCAGGGGACTGGTGGAATGGTGGTGTGGCCCAGAAGCTACATGGACTTCATACCATTGGCAGTGGCCCCCTCTGGCAGCCCATCACCCACTGCAGCCACGTCATGTAAGCCTGAGTAGTCCTTGAGCTCGGCGTTGGTGAGCAGTAGTGGCTGCTCTCCCTTCTTGTGTGGCAGCAATGGCTGCCGTGTGTAGTGTTCTCCATTGGCGATGTTCTCGGGCAGGCTCTGGTCCCTGCTCTCTGGCAGCAGGAGGATGCAGATGATGCAGATGAGCGTGCAGCAGGCGAAGATGATGTGGTGCAGGAAGTAGCCTTTCTGGTTGTGCAGCTCAATGATGGGCGCTGTCAGCATGCCGAAGCCTGCACTGGCCAGCACCAGCCCCAGCCCACCACACCTGCAGGGGAGAGCACAGGGTTAAATGGAGCACAAGCAGGGCAGAGTGGGACAGCAGGACGGTGAGCTCTGAGGGTAAGATTATAGCAATACTCTGGTTTAGATATGTCCCACAAACTTCCAGTATTAGAAACCTAATCCTCAAGTTCAAATGTTAGTGGAATTCAGATATGGGTTTTTTGGTTTTTTTTTTTAAAGAATAATTAGTATTAAATGTGCTCAAGAGGTTGGGGCCCCTGTGATGGCAATTTTATAAAGTGTTTAGAAAGAGAGGAGAAGCCTGAGCTGTCAATTTGCCGTGTTGCCATGTGATACCCTGCACTACCTTGGGATTCTGCAGAGTCCCTGTTATCTAGGATTCTCACCACATGCAACCCCTTACCATGAACCTCTCAGCCTGCAGAACCATATCTGAGTAAACTCCATTCTTTATAAATTGTCAGTCACTACAACAGAAGATGGACCAAGGCCCTGAGGAGTTCCTGCCTCTGCACCGGGCCCCACTTTAGTTGGTACCACCCAATATATCACATGGGTGTGACATCCCAAGCCACTCTTCACCTTGACTGTATCTGTGGATTCCCGCAACGTTAAGTTCAGATAGGCCAAAACCAGAGTGGGAGTCATTTTTCTCTATTCCTCTGCTAAGTGAGGAAGCCCCAAGAATTCCAGAGAGGTTAGCAGACATGCAACACTTCAAGGCCCCTCTTTTCATGGCTCTAACTTCTTTACTTTCACTAAAAACCTTCCTGGGACTAAGGTACTCTGTAGGTACTAAGAAAGTGGTACAGTGTTGGGGTGGCCCAGATAATGGGCCAGAAAACTGCCCGGTCTTCAGGCTACAGGCCCAGGGAACAGGCTGAGGTGGTATCATCTCCACCATGAAGAACACAGTTGCCTGCCTACTTACAAGAACACTGGGGAGGACGCACAGTGATGAAGACCTCTGTAGAAATCTTACAAAGGAGCTGCTCAAGACTTGCATACCACTCCAGCAAAGGGGTCTTGTTCTCAAACATGGAGTGGAAACAGCTGAAGGGGACATGCCTGCTGCAGCTGGTAGGCAGCTCTTGAACGATTTATGGTGTTCTTGGTACTGTAGGTGGCTCCCAAATTAAAAAAAAAAAAAAAGAGTAACCTACCAAGTACTAAGACACAAATTCAACATAGAAGTCTGCTGCACATCTATATACTAACATAAAATCAGAAATGAAATTAAAATGTTTCCAAGAAAGCAAATGCGAGTGTTGCACATTGAAAACTACAGAGCATTATTGATGGAAAGCAGGACAGCCAAGGCTGTTACACAGAGAAACCCTGCCTCGAAAAACAAAACAAAAAAAGGAAAGAAAGTTAAAAATTAATGAATTGGAAGACTCAATATTATGAAGATGGTGTAAGTCTTTCTGAATCGAGCTATGGATTCTTCACAATACCTGTCAAAAATCTCAGCAGAAAATAAGCTTACCCAGATATTTACGTGGAAATGTAAAAGACCCAGAATATTCAGGAAGGGATTTTGAAACAGAAATATAGGAATGTAGGAAGACTTGCTGTCCCAGTTGTGAAACTTAGAAGCTGTGTCAGTCTGTGTGGCAGCACTGAGAGGCAAGCCCACAGAACAACGAGGATTCAGAAACAGGGCTTTATACCCACAGTCAATGGATTTTGACAAACCACACACCATGTGGCGGAGAGCAGCCGTGCAACTAGCAGTGTTCGCGCAGTAGGTTATTTTGTATGCAAGAGAGTGGGGCAGAGTCTCCTTCATGCCACAGAACAAACTGACTCCCAAAAAACATCAGGGAGATTATTGTGACCTTGGGTTACCAGAGATTTCTACAAACGCAGCCATAACACACAACCTGACCAGCTGCACTTAATCAAAACTATTTTTTTTTAACCCTTCAGAAGACACATATTCAGATGTAGTGGCCACCCAGTCTGGGAGAAATGCTTGCAAAGCCTGCCTCCGACAAAGGATGTATGTCCATAATATATAGAGAAGTCAGCTTGGCTTGCGAAATGGGGAAATGGTGTCAACAGGCATTTCATTACACACACACACATAGACATGCACATACATATGCACACACATACAGACACCAGACACACACACACGTGTGCACACACATACACAGACATTCACATACATACACACAGACATGCACACACACAGAAACACACAGACACACAGACATGTACAATACACACGACACAAACTGCAAACATTCAGAGAGAGAAGCTTGAGTTGATGATGCACAGTGTCTTTGTCAACAGAGAACTGCAAATCAAAACCACAGGGAGAGGCCATTTCAAACCTTCGAGGAAGCCTGGAATAGAGGACAGAACAACATATTGGCCAGGCCCAAGGTAGCAAGATAGAAAACGGTTTGATATTCTCTTAAAAGGAAACATAAATTTTTATATAACCATCAATTCCATGTAGTAAACAAGTAAAAACATGTGCATAGACAAAATTTACAAGCAAATGTTTATGCCTTATAGCACTGGGGACAATCCAAATGTCTATCAACTGTTAAGTGATAAATAAAATGTGGCATATCCATATATAATGGGATACGACTTAGCCATTAAAGGCATGAAACACTGACATGAAAAACATCACACTGATGGTATGATTCCATTTATATGAAATGTCAGAACCGCTGATCTAGAGAGACAGAAAGCAGGGGCTAGGAGTGAGGGTAGAAACGGCAAAGGGCATGAGGGTGTTTTTAGGGAAATGATGGAAGTGGTCTATAATTGAAGGGTGACAAACTATAAATCTAAGTGGATGAATCCAAAGTAAAGTGCCTGGCACTAAAGGTGTTAACTCCCAAACTGTTCCAGCTGTGGAGCTGAGGTCTGAGATCCCCATCACCTCACCATCTGTGTGGTATTTGCCAGCCTCATCTCTTCTTCATAAGAGCCCAGAGACTGTACTTCCTTTCCACGTCACCCATGGCTGCTCAGGGTCCTTTCAGTAGCTCTATTACTAGCATGGCCCTCAGACCAATCCTGGGTTGATGTAGGGGACATGACTCTGAAAGGACCCGACTTACTCCATTTTAGATAAAGCCTTCATCTTGAGTCTGGTCAGAGGCTAAAGTTGGCCAAAAGCGGTGTGTGTGGGGGACCACTAAAAGGTAATCCTTCCTCCTTCAAGATCGGGACCAATCAGAATTATACAGGTATCTCACGCCATGGACACCAGCCAATCCCAACGAGGGTCACATAGCCACAAGTAGAATTCCCCTAAGTGCCTTAAAAGGAGCCTGTGAGCTTCTCTTGGGGTCACTGCCATTTTCTATGAATGGTCCACCCTAGCATGCTGGATGGTTCTGTAGAATAAACACTCTTTGCTTTTACATACTATTTGAGTCTGGGGTCTTCCTTCAGTGATTCTTGGACCCCTACAACTCAGTGCTCTCATCATCTCCCAGGCACAGTGCACATGGCTCCTGTTGGCTTCCTTGAGACTCCCTTGTGAGGTCTGTGGAACCCAGGCTAAGCAAGCTGTGGAGCTGCTCCAGGCCTCCTGAGTCCTCCTTCTGGGAGACTATATCCTCAGTATACATCTCTGTGTATGTCTGCACTTGAGAGGTGTTCAGGGGCAAGACCGAATCTTGTTCCATTTATTCTCTCAACAACTGTGTAAGACCTCCCGCGTTACTTGGTATTTTGTCAGAATTTTTAGAAGATGATTCCCACCTTCCAGTATTCTTAACCTTTGCCTTATGTTGGAAAAAATAGGTAATTGCCAATAAATTCTTGCCCATAAAGAACTGCAAAGCTAATGAGATGTCCCTTGCTCAAGCAGGGTACACAGACTTTGGCTATGATGAAGCAAGCTTCCATGTTGTTGGGGCATAAATAGGAGGAAACGAGGTGGCTCCCAGTCAACATTCTGCAATGCATGAAGAACTGGATACTTCCAATAATGGCTAAGCCTGGAGGCAATCCTACCTCAGGGAAGTGCAGGTCATGAGTCTTGGAGCAAAGCACTGTCCAGATCACTGACCTATAGATACCATACGTCATAGAATTTAAGCCATTTGTTGTACAGATATAAGTAAGCATTTTAGTCACAATGATCAATGTTAAGTTATAGAACCCCCTCACCCAGGCTGTCATGTCCTCAGTACTTTGCATTAGACAGTTCTTTCCTGAGGGAGCACTGAAAGAAGCCACAGAAAGTCAGACAGCCGGCCCATCAAGGGGTGCACTGTGGAGGGACATGTTTGTTCTTGGTGCTGTCCAGTATCAGCCCCTTCCCAAGCAGTGTCCTAGACCACCTTTTAAAAAAAACTGGCATCTTTCTGTCAACCTCTGCCCATGAGCCTATTACCCTTGCTCTTCCATGAACCCTCAGCAAGGATTATTCCCTGGAATATCAGGTGTCCCACAGATTGCATGTAATAAATACTAGATACCTGTGGATCACACTGACTTTCTAGGTAGGAAGATCAGTTTACCCACTGGTGTGGTGCAGAGAGCAGTAAGATTGAGCCCATCTGAGAGGTGAATAATATGAATACCTAAACAGTCATTCAGGATTTCTGGTAAATCTGGCCCCTTTTGTAAGCCACAGCATGTGAGGTATGTATCAGATGTGAGGGCCCTGTTTGATTGGGATCTTTGATAAGATTTTATTTCTCTGGTTTTTGCTTTCTTTTGCTGGCCCTTGCCTATTAGAGTTGCCATCATATAAATAAATAATACAGTGAAATATATTCGATTTACAGCTCATTTAAATTGTAGATATATGTATATGATAATCAGTATGTTCACATACACATGTATAATACAGAATCCAGTTATGATGAATAATGTTCCAGCCGGGGGCAAACTGCATTCATAGACATGACCTTGTAGGATTATAGTGAAAGGGAAAACTCATATCCCTGGGGATATTATAGCTGCTGCTGTCACAGATATCATGGCACAACCCATTCCTACAAGACTGTAGTGATGCTGGTGTAGGCAGACCTATTACACTGTCAGTCATATTAAAGGACAGCAATACATATGACGTACAATACATAATACGCTCGGATGCTAAACTCTGTTGTGGGTACTGGTGACATATTATAAAACATTTCTGCTTAAAAAATAAGTTTTCCACATGTGCTAGCATACCCTGTAATCCCAGCACTCTGGAGGCTGAGGCATGAGGACAGTGAGTTCAAGGACAACCTGGGATACACTGTGAGAGCCTAAGAGTTACACCACCAGCACTTCAGGTTTTATTAACTGTTTCTTGGTTGCATCAGGATGCCACATAAGTGATCAATACTGAGTATTTAGGTGTGGATAAGTGACTCTAGTATATCTGCCTGGCAACAGCATCAGAGACTGACAGTGACTTATTTTTCCCCACATGGCCTGTTGTTAAACCATATTTGAAAGAGTTGTATATCTTCACTCTTTTCTATGAAAATACTTTTCTGTCTCACTATCAGTGATTCCTTGGATTTAATATTGCTGCAGACAATTTTGTAAGAAAATGGCATGCCAATTTTGGTTTGGCTTGTTCTCTTTTGAAGTGTCTTGGGATCTTTACACGCTTGCTGTTAAGTTCATTTCCCTCCAAAAGGCTAACTGGTTATAGTGGTTCTTGTTGCGCTGGGAGTTCACTAGAGGGCAGCCTAAGCCCCTGTTTATACACCAATGACGCTTTGCCAGACAAAAGAGAGCCAGTCAGTTAGGCCTCCTTGTTTCTTAGAGCATAACATTTTTTACTGCCCACCGGCTAACTTTACTTTGGGTAATAACCCCTACGACCACAGCCTACAGGAAGACTTACTAGGGGGAGAAAAGTGTGAATTAGAAATAAACCTGATCGCCGGGCGGTGGTGGCGCACGCCTTTAATCCCAGCACTTGGGAGGCAGAGGCAGGCGGATCACTGTGAGTTCGAGGCCAGCCTGGTCTACAAAGTGAGTCCAGGACAGCCAAGGATACACAGAGAAACCCTGTCTTGAAAAACCAAAAAAAAAAAAAAAAAAAAGAAAGAAATAAACATGAATCACCAACTTGCATATAAACATGAACAAACCCTCTCCCTATGTTTTACTTCCTCTTTTACATTTACTTTCCTTGACCACATTTCTGTGAAGTTAAGGATGCACAAATATTGTACTCATTTGCCCAGAAGTGAAGAACTAGCAAAACTATCCAGGTATGAACAGTAACACGAATTGGAATTTGCTGAGTTACATATACAGTTCTTCCTTGGTATCTACAGGGGCTGTTTCTAGGACCCCCAGGACTTCAGATGCTCATAACCCTTATAGATAATGTATGGTAGTGCATGGAAACTACATACTTTTTGTATACTTGACATCATTTACCATTATACATAATACTGAACACAATGTTTGCTGTATTTAGGGGTTAATGGTAACTATACATGTCCAGTAGGCATAGTCTATTGGGTGTGGGTGTAAGGGATTAAACCCAGGGTTGTGTACATGCTTAGAACACAGGACCACTGGACTACACTCAGGTGCATCATTTCTGTAAACAAATGCTGTCCATCAGTGGACGGACGGCAAGTTGTTCTCTCTGTGATGCCTTGTCTTGAGGCAACATTAGAGCAGAAGACAGACTTGGGGACCTTGCTCAGAGGGGAAGGCCTCAAAGCCAGTCTGATGTGAATGATCTGGACTACAGTAAAGGAATCGGGCCACCTGAGTAAGCAGTACTTAGTGGACCAAGAGGCTGGGATAGTACATCGGGCAAGGACAGACAGACAGTCCATGACCAACTTGTGAGGAATTATGCAACTTGTGATGCCAGCTTGTCAGGATCACCAGCAGCTGCTCTTTCTCTTCCCTTGTCTCATTGTTGTGGGGAAAGGAAGCCACTGTAGGCTGCAGGAGTGCCCATCTTCAGCTTTCAGATAACAGTGGAGAGAAAAGATAACCCACTGCAGAAAAAGCCACTGGCTACTTCAAGATCATTCTAGTATGCCTGAGTCCCTTCTCCCCAAGACAAGGAGAGACACTGGGAAAGAAGGATGGAAACTTGACTTTCCTAGCCCATCTTCAACTCAACTAATGCCTCAAGCCTAGAACATGAATCTTGGAAGCTGCTCCCTGGCTAGTGGTAAACAGTGGGCAGAGGCTAAGTGGCTCCCTATAATAGTCTAAACAAAATTTGATGAGACAAGGTTCACTAGTCCAGTGGTTCTCAACCTTCCTAATGCTGTGACCCTTTAATACAGTTCCTCATGTTGTGTGAATCCCCAACCATAAAATTATTTGTTGCTACTTCATAACTGTAATTTTGCTCCTGTTATAAACTGTAATATAAACATCTGATATGCGATCCTTGAAAGGGTTGTGACCCACAGGTTGAGAACCATTGCTCTAGGCTCTACCATCCACAGGAAAATAGATTATCATGAATGTGTATACAAGACATATATCCTTGTACATGTCCAGTCTCTTGTTCCTGGCATCTTAATTTTTGCTGTTTGTGCTGGCTAATTTTATGTCAACAAGACACAAACTAGAGTCATCTGAGAGGAGGGAACCCCAACTAAGAAAATACCTCCATAAGAGCATGCCATAGGCAAGCCTGTAGGGCATTTTCTTAATTACTGATTGATGGGAGAGGGAGGACTCAGCCCATTGAGGGTGGTTCCATCTCTAGCCCAGTGGTCCTGAGTTCTACAAGGAAGCAGGCTGAGCAAGCCATGAGGAGTAATTCGGAAAGCAGCACCTCTCCATGGCCTCTGCATTAGCTTCTGCTTCCTGCTGTGTTTGAGCCCTTGTCCTGACTTCCCTTAATGATGGGCAGTGCTACGGAATCATAAGCAAAATAAATCCTGTCTTCCCCAACTCGCTTTTGGTCATGGTGTTCCATCCCAGCAATAGAAACTCTAAACTGAGACACTGCTGTTCTTACTTTAAAAGGGTTTTTCAACATAATTATTTAAAAGGGGGGGGGGCAAAGCTTTCATAAGAAAGAGGAAGCCCATGGACCCCACTCTCATTTATCTTGGGTTTTTCTGTGTGGAGTGGGTGGTGGGGGAGCTGCATGTTTATCCTGGGGCTCTCTTGGGAGTTTTTCATGGGTATATTTGCAAGAAAAAGCTGCACAAACCACGATTGGGAAGAGTTCCCACAGAGACTCTTCCAGCCCTGCTAGGAAGTGAACTTAATTTCCTCTCATCCTCTGCAGGTACAAAACATCACCCGAGGCCAAATGCTTTTCTAGTTTGTCATTTTGGCAAGTTGAACTTTAGAATGTATTTGTTCAATTTCTATCCCCTAATATTTTTCCAGATTTGCATCAAAGAGGAAAAGGATGCCACATTTCTTTCTGTCTAGATTGCTAGGCACACTGACAAGGAGGCCAGAGTTAAAGGGTACCCTCCCCACAGAAATACAGAGAGTCATACAATGACTGCCAGTAGCTACTACAAACCCAGAGCTAGTGGAGACTTGCCCTCTGGCTGATAAAGGAGGGAATTTAACTAGGTGGGGAGAGAGTAAGTTGCTATGTGCCTTCAGTGTTCTGGGACTGCAGGCATAAAAAGAGCTTCTGGTCCATCTGGCCTTGGCTCATGCAGAAGGCAGGGAACTAGAGGGCTTACTAGATAAACACCTAATTGTTTTTTCTTAAATATACAATGACTAGGTATTTTATTACAGGAACCAATAACCAACAGCCTTGCTTGTATTGTAAAAACTCAAGAGAATGAGTCAAAATGAGGTCATGAGAAAATTCTGTTGTCAGCAAGGAGGGAAGTCCACAGACCTGTCTACTTGCTCCCCAAGTCCTCCCAGCACCAGAGGGCCTAAAATAATTAGTGTCTCTGAGTCCCATCTGAATCAGAACACCTGCTTGTTCTTCTGAAGGGTGTCATCATGCTGACTTCTGGGTTTCAGCTCACAGCTGAATAACTGCCCACACTCACAATTTCAAAAAGGCATATGCATTAGAAATGCTAATGATATTCCAGTCAGGAGCTCAGCATGACATGCAGCTCAGCCAGCCCTTCAGGAAGTAACAAATGGTGAATGCAGGTGGGGGTCTCTTACTCAAAATGCTTTTAGATTTTGCACCTTTGAATTTGGAATATTTGCATATACATCATGAGAGATCTTGGAGAGGGAGGGAATCTAAATCTAAATACGGATTCGTTTACATCTCATATATGCCTTGGGAGAACTTGAAGGTCATTTTTATACAACATTTAAAACAATTTTGTTCATGAAACAGAATTTTATGGTGTAAAATATTTTACTGCCATGTCAAAACAAACAAACAAACAAACCATGCTAGGGTTTGGGGGGGCATTTGAGATGTTAGATTTTCAGTTTAGGAATGTTCAACCTGTGTTAGGAAGTGGGTATCTGGTAGAGGGGATGCAGATAAGTTATGCTCTTTCAAATATTATAGTTTTTATTATATTATGATCACAATGGAATTAAATGCTGTGCAATTCATGGGCCACCATGCAGGGATAATAACCTCATTTTACAAACAAACACTTAATACCTTTTAGGAAGGTGTAAGGGAAACATAAACTTCTACCAGGTCGGGACTTGTGCTGTCTTACTTACCTTGATTTTTTTTCTTAACTAAATAATATAATTTTGGATTAGTGTTCAGAGAAGAAAAAAAGGTTCTCTTTAACTTTGTATCTTTTACAATTTTTGTATAGCTTAGGATGACCTTGGACTTCTCTGAGCTTTCTGCTTTCACCTCTCCAGTGCTGGGATTACAGGCGCGCACCACCATATCCAGTTTATGGAGTGCGAGGGATTGAACCCAGGGCATTGTGCATACTAGGAAAACAACTGAACTACATCTCAGTCCTCACCTTTTTGTTGACATGGGGTCTTGCTGTGTAGGCCATGCTTGGCTTAGAAGTCTCCACCCTCATACCTCAGACTCCCGAGAATCTAGGCTTGTAGGTGGCACATGTACCTACCTACCTTCCTTCTTTGGAAATCGCTTTTTCCTTAGTCTCTCAGTACACAGTGATGATTTTAACTGCAGACTGGCAAGAGTGATTTACTTATCTCTCTCCTTTCTATTCCTTGTCATGTTTCTTATTCTTTAAACAGCTCCCTGTCTCCCTGCCCCTGGTAACTGTCTTGATGTGACCTAGGGTTGTATTCCCACCTGACCCTGAGCATCAAAGTGAAGCTGATCACCAGACTGTGAGTCAGGCAGCCAGCATGCCCTGCATACCAACCACCACACCCTGGTCTGGTCCAGAAGCCAGAGTGGGGCAGAACTGAGGAGAGGCCTCTCCGCACAAGGGTCAACCTTGAGTTCTGAGAAGGCCCCACATCATCCAGTCACCCACCTTATCACGGTGGGGGTGATCTCTGCACAGAAGAACACGCTGAGACTCCCCACTGCATGGGATGCAAACATGCCCACGATGGAAAACGCAATGGAGAACTTGTCCTTGACGCTGTCACTCATTCCTAGAGGAGAATCCAAAGAAGGGGATCATGAGGTAGGAGAGAAGGGAAGAAAACAGAAGCCAGGCAAGGGGTGAGCTAGAACAAGGATGAGGGAAGGGAAACCTGAGGTATCCCAGGAGCTCCTTCCTCCCCAATGTCCAGTTGGCAGTGTAGCTGGGCGTGCAATGGCCTCTGGGTGGGCAGTCCTCTCAGCCGAGGAGCCTGGAGACCTTTAAGCATTGCTCTGTGGGCATCTGCCAGTGCCTTGGGCACCAAGCATGCTGGGTTCACAGTGGCCTGTTGAATTCCTCAGCCAGAAGCTATGCCAGGCAGAAGGTGCCCCTGCTGCCATAGTGGTATACTATCTGCCCTGGACTCCAGACTACAACCTCAGGGCGGACCCACCCAATCCAGAGACAATGTTGATTTAAGTGTACAAAACCACCCACGACCCAAATGCAGTAATTCAAGGGCTCTGAGGGAGGGGGAACATCTCAACGATCTCCGTGCCTGTGCACTGGGTCCTGGCTAGCACGAGTCAGCACTGCACACAGTGTCTTGGCATGCACAGGAGCCGTGCTGCTTCTTAGCTCAGCTCAGTTTCCCCCAGGGCTGCATGGAGGGCGAGTGTTGTCACGGGCACTGGTAGCATGAGTTTGGTTGGGCCAGGCAGGTGCAATAGCAGCATGGGGCAGGCAGGGGGCCGCACCTCTGCTGTTCCCCAGTTGGAGAGCAGAAAGCTTGCATGAGTCCTGAGGAGATAATGGCTCTCCCTATAGCACAGATGTCCCAACCCTTCTGCCTTCTCCTCCTGACTAGTTGCCGTCCAAGGACAAACAGCACCGGTGCTGGATCGTGGGACTGGGAGTGCATGCATGCCAAGCCACACAGAACCAGGGAGGCGCGAATTGCTTTCTCTAGCGCAAGATGGGGATAGAGAATACAAATGTATGCTTATAGTGTCCAACCTACGGCCAACTTCAGCTGCAATTCTTGAAGGGCAAAGAGTGGGAAGAAAGAGAGGAAACGAGAATGGGTTGGTGAGTCGTTGTGGCAACTGTTGAGCGGACATAATAAAAGACAAGGAAGCATAAGTGTTTAGGGCTCACCTGAGTCAGGATGCTGGCTGTATTTGCCGATCACTGGAACCATGGAATGGGCGTGCCCATATGCACAGGGTAATGAGAGTGGGAGAGAGGAAGAAGGTTTGTTACGTATGGGCATTTGCCAAGTGTTCCCATGTGACTTTTTTCTAAGTGAACTTCCTTTTAAGTCTGAGTTGGTGCTGGATGCCTGGCCAGTTGAATTCACACTGGACTAAACAAAGACCTTTGTGTTTGAAGAGAGGGCTATGGCCCTATTGGCCACAAAGACTGGGAGACAGTGCCATCCTGTGGAGAGGACCCAAGCAGATCTAGAGGGAGCATCTCTGTATAGAGTTATTCAAGGGGTACTCTTGATCTGCGCCAAGGGGCACTGGGCACTGTGAGCAGGCCTGTCAGGCCACGCTTCTGCCTCCCCAAACCCTGTTCCTCACAGCTACTTGCCCTATGCCTGGAGTCCCTGTGACTTTCCTGTTCAGTGCCAAAGAAGGCAAGTGGGATACTCTGTGAGCTGATGTGCTGTGCCACATCTGTCCCAATTGGGTAAGTTGGACAGATGCTTTCTGGAAGTATAGCTAGGCAGTGTCCCCGCAGGGGGGCAAGGACAATGGCTGCCATTTGCTCATTTTGGTTATTGCCCAGAATGGTAAAGAATGCATAAGAATATGCCTAAGTTAAGAAAGCCACCTGCATCTGCAACTGGCTCTTCTACCTGTGGTGCAAGGGACAGTAGGAAAACTCACTCTGCAGCTGGGGTCAGGTTTCCTCTAAAGAGGGGTGTTCCATGTCACCCACTTCCCAGGAGTATCCTGAGCCTGTCCTGAGCAAGAAAGATGCCAGAGGTTCGAATTGTGCTCTGGGCAGGTGGGGAGGTGGAGGGGGGGATTTTCTTTCACACAAGTGGCTGTTTGTTTATGAGGACTATACAGAGCTTACTGGAGGACTAAATGGACTCTTTAGATTTGTGTTAAGGTGATGTGTAACATTTACAGAAGAATACTCTGATAAATGATAAATTTGGGAACATCAATAGAAAAGCTGTGTCCCACACAAGAATGTCCAGATTTTCCCCTACTGTTGTAGAGGGAAACATGCCTTTGTCCTGCTTATGTGAGAACAACATGAACAGTGCACCCGTAGTGAAATGTTTACAGAGGCTTGGCATGCTGGGGAGTTACAATACAGCCACAGAGTTCTAATTTGGGGCCACAGGCCTGGTCTTGGGTGGAGGAGGAGAGACCCAGCAGTCCTCAGAGGCAGAAGACAAGATGTTTTACTTAAACTCCATCCTTCCTGAAGCAAGTTCTTGTGGATGTTGATTTCAGAATGACCACTCAGGTCATTGGAAACTTTTCTCAAGTCTCATCTAGTCCTTCCATTATAGTTTGGATCTTCAAAGTACCCCAAAGGCCATATGTTGAAGGCTTGGTCTCCACCCAGGGCAGTACCCGGAGGCAGACCTTTAGGAAGTGGCGCCTCATGGGAGTAAATTCATGCACTTGGAGGTATGTCCTCAAAGAGGACAATTAGAACCCCAGATCCCTTTCTTTTGTTTCTACATGCAATGAAGTGAGTGGGTGGACTCCTCTGCCATATGCTCCTGTCATTATGTATTGTCTTGCTGTGGGTTCATATGGGTCAACAAACCACAGACTACTTGAAAACTCCAAATCTGTAAGTCAAGCAAACTTTTCCTCTCTTTAAGTTGATTATCTCAGGTATTTTGTTACAGAAACTGAAAGCTGCCATGCCTTCCAAGTTCTCTGGCAGTATGCCAGCTCCCCTTCCCCAGCATCCTTCCTTTGCCTCCCTTTCCAGTCTACTCACAGTTGAGGAGCCCAAGCTGCAGAAGTGAGGCCAGGGCAGTGAGGATCATGAAGAGCAGCAGCCCGCCCCTGCGCCCAAGGAACCTGACGACCACACACATGGCCAGGCAGGAGGCCAGTGCGATGCTGGCCATTGTGTAGTAGTCAGCGTAGAAGTTCTCCAGGAGTGGCACCTTCACCTCATGGCCCATCATGCTTCTTGCAAAGCAGTGGTGGATCCCATACCCTGTCAGCCTGCAGGAGACACACACATACTGAGAGGGTGGACAGCATACTCTGAGATAGGGGCTACCTAGTCTCCTGGCGATGACTGAGAGACAGAGACATTTTATATGTGAGAGGAAACCATGCTGTCACTACAAGTGACTCCATTAGGGAGTTAAATGCAAAGAGACATCAAAGAAACATCCTTGAGGTCCTTTGCTAACCCAGGGTGTGGGACAAAGCACCCAGTTTGTGTGCTAATTTACTCTCATGTCAGCATAAGAACATCATCATGTCCACTTGGCAGGCCAGCAGCAGATAACTTGGTTGGTTAGTGACCACCTCTGAACTACACTGGCAGTCTGGGTTTCTGCTTCCTTTTTGAGTACTCAGGGCTCTGAAAAATTGAGATCCAGCCAGAAAACTACCTATTCACTCATACTGGCTCTTACACAACCAGGGTAGTAGGAAGAACCAGTCAGAAGCTAGACCAAATGAAGACAGTAGGTCTATCGCCTTGCTATCTCATATGAGCATATAAACCTATTGGGCGATGTACATCCCAACATACCCTGGATAATAGGGATGAAAATGTGATGGGATACACCTAGGAGGCAGATGATACTCATACAAGTATTTCTAGGGCTCTGAAGGGTTCTTAAGGACAAGTCCTTATGAAATGCCTGCAATGCATGACAGCCCATTCACTATCAGTTCCTATTCATCCTGGAGCTACCTGCCCCCATACCTGCCCTATCATGCAGCAGGGAAATCTTAAGTCCTTTTCATCCAACCCTGAGGCAACACCAAAGTTAGTAGCAACAGGCCCCACCCCTTGCAGAGGGAAAGCCACCTTCTGTCAGCTGAATGTGATTCCCCTGTGCCATCCTCTCTAGACAGCCCAGTTTTTCTGTGCAACTGTCTAATAGTCTAGCCACAGATTCAAGTGCTTCAGTTTGCTGAGATCCCACATGAGCTTCCAGCCTTCCTGGCCTATTGTCCTCTCACAGTGACCTTCCACCTTTTGTTCTGGGAGAAATGAACTTTGACCACAATTTCTTGATTACAAAGTAGGGATACTCATTCCTTTGCTCCCTCAAGAACCCAAAACTGAAAAACTTATATCTTTTATGCCCATTTTGTGATTTTTTTTTGCAACATAAAAGTTGGCAAAATCATTCTGTTGATATTAATGTCACTAGCTAGCCAGCCCCTCCCTGAGAGTGGAGAGCAATGTGATGACCACCTAGAGCCAAAGCTGGTAAGGAAGGAGAGGCCTGAGGGCTCCAGGTCTGCCCTCTATCTGTCTTAGCTGGATAAGTGCTGTGGGATCTCCCTGTGAATAGATCTTTGCTCTTCTGCTGATAGGCATTGAAACCTTTTGTACTTCACATTGAAACTGCATTGGGCCCCCTCAGAATCGCTGATTTTGCAGAGTTGTTCTAGTAGGGGAGCTGAATGGATGGGAGCCTGCAACTCTGGCCTCTCTACTTGAAAGCAGCCTTGGGATCTTTTACAAAAAAAAAAAAAAAAAAGTCTAAACCCCTTCTCCCAGATGACCTCTAATGCCTGCTGAGAGCTAATCATCTAGATAACTTCTAGTCTGACCAAAAATCCACTTTGTGCAGCTGGGGAGGATGAAGTTGTGGAGCTGTGAGGTAAGACAGGAAGGAGCTTCCAAGTACACAGGCAGCCCTGGGACTGAGACCAGCATGAAACTGCATGAGCCACAGACCCCACAAGCAGGGGTGAAGCTGTATGGAGAGGCCTCTTGAGGGAGTCTGAGGTCCTGCTCTGCCTTCAGGCAACCTGCCACTGACTCCAGCTGCCCCTGCAGAGCAGGGACTTCTGAGCAGGTGGGCGGGTGGCAAGGTGGCCTAAACTGGCTGCATGCAGCAGGGAGGACAGCCCTTTGGAGCCTGGGTGAGGGCCCCGGCCAAGGCCCCACGGGATCAACACCCTCTCCCTAGACAATGCCAGGAACCCCAACCTGGGGAACTTCTAGTGTGCAGTCACATGCACTGTGGCTCACAGTCTCTAAGAGGCATGAGGTGACGCCACCTTTACAGACCTCCCCAGAACTGGGATGAAGGAGAGTATCAGAGTCGCTCTCATAAAATGCACAGAGAGGAAGGATATTGTTCTGAGGACACAGGCAGGTGCAGGATCTCTTCAGGCCTCCTATCCTCCTTTATGCTCAAGGAAGCACCATGTGGGCCAGGTAGTGCTGGGCTGAGGTTAGTGTTCAGTGCCGGCTGTCTAAGGCTTCTTTTTTTTTTTTTTTTTTTTTGGTTTTTTCAAGACAGGGTTTCTCTGTGTATCCTTGGCTGTCCTGGACTCACTTTGTAGACCAGGCTGGCCTCGAACTCACAAAGATCCGCCTGCCTCTGCCTCCCAAGTGCTGGGATTAAAGGCATGCGCCACCACCGCCCGGCTTGTCTAAGGCTTCTTGGTGAAGTGGTAGGTATCTGAGTCCTATGATCCCTCAATCCTACAGATGGGCAGCCCAGGCACACTTCTGGAGCCTCTTTCATAGAGACAGGTGGGCGCAGGGCAGCTGGATTCAGAGTTCATATATTGGTGGGAGGAAGGTCCACATGAGAACATGCATTTCCCATGACTTACGAGTTCACACACAGAACCACGATGTTTTTCCACAGGTTCCGCGTCCCCACCACCTTCACGATGCACACCTTCTTGGGCCTCCGTGAAAGCTCTTTCTCTAGCTCTGCAAGAGACAGACCCATGAGCTTGGGTAGGATGAAAGGTTCCAGACACAACTAAAACACAGCTTTGGTTTCCCCATCTAGGAGCATGCGAAAAGGAGAAAGCCTTTTGCCTTTAAGCCAGGGAGAGAGTCTAGGCTTTCTGGATAGGAATATGCTCATGAGACTAACTCAGCGGACAGATTTTTCCACAACTGAAAGTGTGCAAAGCACAAAGCCAGCATTCGTGACCACCCAAGCCCTGCTTATAGACCCAGGCAAGGCACACACAGACAGACAAACGCCATTCATTTTGCCTGGACGCATCCCTCCACGATGGGAGTCTAGGTTACTGATGCCTAAATTAGGTCCTACACACACGGAAAGTGATTTCTGTCTGCCATAAAACTCTTCATCCGCCTGTGTCACTTTATAGCTCAGAGACCTGCAAAGCCTTAGGCTCATATTTACCTTAATCTTAAGGGCATAGAATGTCTTAGGACTGAAGCTACACAAAACTGTCCTCAGAGGACATGAACTGCTGAAAGACAAATAAAAGCACACGTCTATTTGTGTGTGTACACACAGACACACACATCTGCACATGCTTCAGCTAACAGCTGAAGCTCTTTGGGGAACGGGGTGCAGCTCAGTGCCACAACCTGTGCTTTGGAGACATGAAGCCCTAGGTTCCACTCCTAGAACAAGATGGACAATGTGTTAGGCTTAGAGATGTGACAGACTTTGCAGCTGTGGGACTGAGGTACTTGTGAGGCTCGTCCTAGTTCTGACAGCCCAACAGTACGCCAGTGTAAGGAATTTACTCAAGTCTGGGGAGCTGGTCTGGCAATCTAACAGGGAGGATCAGAACATGAGAAATCAGAAGGAGCTGGGGGGCTAATATCTGAGAGCAGAGCTCACACTCAGCCTTCTGGGCTCTTCTGCCTTCTAGCTTGTGTGTCCTCATGGAGTCATCCCCTACTTAGAAGCTAAAACAGAAAGGATGCTTCCCAGATCCAAGGAACCATGCCCTTAAGCCTGTCAAGGTCATGAAAACAAGGAAAGACTGAGGAACTGTCAAGACCAGAGAAGACAGTGGCAAGGTGACAGCAAGCTGTAAGCCTGGACAGGATCCTCGAGCCTGAGGGGCCAGTGACAGACAGCTTGGACACTGAGTAGCAGCTGGCACCTGGCTAATAACAGTGTATACTTGTATCCAGTTTTTTAATTTTGACAAATGTCTCATGGTAATATCAGATATTAGCAATGGGGGAAACTGAGTCAGGAGTATAGAAAAGTTCTATACTATCTTTTTTTTTTTTTTTTTTTGGTTTTTCGAGACAGGGTTTCTCTGTGTAGCCCTGGCTGTCCTGGACTCACTTTGTAGACCAGGCTGGCCTTGAACTCGCAAAGATCCGCCTGCCTCTGCCTCCCAAGTGCTGGGATTAAAGGCGTGCGCCACCACTGCCCGGCGAAAAGTTCTATACTATCTTAACTTTGCTGTATACATGAAATAGTTCCAAATGGAATAGGGACAGAGGAAGCTTTGGGGCCTGGTGGTCTATACAGTAACTGCTACTGTAATGTTGTGGATGAAACCGTATGTTGTATTATGACCTGAGAGTTTTGCTTTGTTTTTTCAAATAACATTAAACCATAGAGCCCAGTCTAAGAATTGACTGTAGTCTATAGCTGTAATTGCATTATTCTAAAGGGAATCAAATTAACTTCTCCTGTACTATTGATGTTTTGTCAGGGTCTCTGTTCCACATACCACTAGCCCATCATCAACAACATCACACTTCTGCAGCTTCAGGTGTTTTCTTTTGGGTTGAAGCCCATGCATTTGAAACTGTAGGAACCATTAGCTAACTGCTGACACCCTGCGAGGTCACTGGAAGTAAGGAGACTTCTTGTCTCTCTAGCTATCAGGCGGAAACCTAGGAACTGCCCCCAAACTTCTTGCATTAGGAAATAAAAGCAAACAGGTGCCAGGCAGCTGATAAAACAGGAACATTGGTTGCTTCTCCAGAGCTCAGGGTAGAGCGAATCAGCCTTCTCATCTCAGTGCTGTCAGAGAGTTTCAAACTGAGACAGGCAGGCTTAATGTTGGCAAGCCAGGTGTGTCTAGCCCTGCTCCAATTTCCTTGACTGATGTTGTTAGTGCTTGAGGTCTGGGAGCTTTGAGGGTCCCCTGGCCTGGGAAGAAGCTCAGCTCTATGTTTCTTTTTAACCTCCTTGGAAAAGCTGCCCACAGTAATGGAGGCCTCCCGAAGGCTCACTCTGTTCTGAAAATATTAAATGGGAAATTCCAGAAATGAGAAATCCATATATTATATTGTCGTAATTATTCTAGTTTTGTAATTAGTTGTTGTTAATCTCTTCCTGTGCCTAGTTTGTAAATTAAACCTTATAGTAGGTCTGTACTTAGAGGGAAAACGTAGTCTGTCTAAAGGCGGGCACTCTCCATTATTTTAGGCACCAATGAGGGCAGTCCTGGAACATGCTATGCTGTAAGGACAAGGCAGGGCTGGTGTATATGCTCTGGGCCCTGGACACAAGAGGCAGTGAAGAGGTCCTGGTCCCTCTGTATCTTCCCAAGGGCAGCAGAGAGAGAAGGCAGTGGAAGCCTCCCTGCAACTAAGAGCCTTAGGTCAGATTCTAAGGGGCTTGGGTCAGACTTTGGATTGTTTCCCCAGTGAGGCTGTTCACATAGGTCAAGTGCACCCTGCCCCCTGCATACTGCTCTCCCTGCAGAGAAGAAGAAAAGGGCACATGCTCTTTCTCTACTGGGTGACGCCCTTCATTGAGCTCTTTCCCGGTATGCTGGGAGTGGGAACTCACTGCTCCCCAACACTCAACCTCTCCAGTCCCTACTATCCACCTATTAAACAGGGAGAGCTGAAGCTCCCCTCTGCATGAGGCTCTGAGAAGGATGACATGTTCTCAGGAGGTTTCCATGGGCCTCCCAGTCCCTGTCCTATATCTCTTGGCTGTCTTCATCACTGCTGGAAGCAAGGGTTAAAGCAGGACTCTGACACAGGTTAGTTGGCCTTCCTTTCTTTTCTGTGGGCTTCAGGCAACATAGAAACAGCATCGTCTTTACTTCCACTACAAATGTTCAAAATCTTGAGTCAGGCCTGGGAAGGAGAGCTGTCATACTTGGGCATATCATGACACTGTGAGAATGACATTTGGGAAAACACCCAAGTGTCTAATTCAGTTGTACATGCTGCTAAGACCATCACTTATGCTCGAATAAAAACCAAAGACAGCTTTAAAAGACTAGAAATGGGAAGTTTTGGGAGATCAGGTTTTCTTTTAGCATAAGCCCAAGACTAGCATGCATTAACAGAGCCTGAGGCCCCTCCCACATTGTTACATCCCAGCCTAAGGCACTTTTCTGCCTGGAGGTACCCTAAGGAACAAGCGCTGCCTCATCTTGGCTGTAGGAGGCCTGGATTCCTGTATGTCATGAATATTCATGGAGTGCTGCTGTCCATGGGTCTCCCCTTTGGTGTTGGGGTACATCCTGGGCTCTGTGGCAGAGGTTCTGTGGTGTAGAGGTAATGGTGACAAACTCTAGTTCACAGCTGACACAGGGGTGCAGCTGTGTAGAGTAGGATGGCTTGAGGAGCTAGCTTTGACATGGGAGAATGGGTCTCAGAGGGTGGGACTTTCCTGAGGCGAAGCCTATGGGGAGGAAAAACATGGGAGCCCAACACAGACCAGAGGCCTGGGGGAGGTAGAGAATAAGTAGGGTTCTAAGTCTACACATAAGATGTGTGTGTCTCCCCTGAGGACGCTGGGTGGCCAAGAGCAGGTGATGATGGACTGTATTGTTCCTGGAGTGCTGATGGAGGAAGGGAGGACAGAACAAGGATTATGCCTGAGAAGTTGGGTAGGAGTCCAGGAGCTTGATCAGGGCTACATGAGGCACTGGGAAGAGCGTTACAGGTAGAGAAGCTATTCTGAGCTAAGAAGTTGGAAGTCCCAGAGAAGGCAGACTTTTCCTTCAAGTGCTGGGCAGTTTTGCAGATTTTCGTCTGAATGCATCTGGCAGTGGGGGGCCATAGAGACCCAGGGTGAGTAAGCATTCCACAGTGACCACAATGATGATGACACATCCTGGTCAAGGGTGAAGCCTTTCTTCTCTTTGTTAGTCACCAAGGGATGCAAATAACCTCTTACTGCCTGGGGCACAGGAGAGAGATAAACATCAACCAAACTCATAAGCAAAGTAACCCAGGAGGAGGAGAAGAGTTAATGTCACTTTCCAAAAATAGGGACATGAATCAGTGTAATTAGGATTGAGGAAACAAGCTTTTCCCAGATAATATTTTAACCCGAAAGAAGTGGAGTGTGATGATTCAATTAGAAGGCCAGAGACAAACGTACAATGAGACCAGAAGCTTGCGGGAAGCTATACCATGGTCCAAACTAGGCAGGCCTAGCCCAAGGGTTCCTTGAGAGCATCTTTTCGTACATGCCTCATGATTGCCCTCTTCTCAGCAGCACAGTAAAGGCACTTTGGCTAGACTTCCTGGGCTCAACTCCTCCTCCACTATTTAGTAGCCAGCTGGCAAAGCAGCTCAGCCCCTCTGAGACATGGTTTCCTCATCTGCAAACAAGGAGCACCACAGCCTCCCTTGTCAATAAATGCACTGCTGTGAAGAAATAGGTTCATGCGCAAACCACATATAAGATGGGGCATTAGGAATGAGTAGATCTCTGCATATCGCTTAGAAGGGGAGTGGCACACAGGCACCATACATTGTCTTGTTTACTGTCACTGTTACTGAGAAAGGGGGCCTCAGATGGCCCTCTGAAGAGCCAGTGCTCTTTGAGTCCACCAGCCATGGCTCTCATCCTTCATTCCAGGGAATTCAGAGCTTTTGGTTGACCTGATTTTTCCTGCCTGAGCTGAAGGACTTGGTGGACTACATCTCACCTGGCAAGTGGCTGTGGGCCAGCCTTTGTGTCCTGGGCACAGGTAAAGACTGATGTGCCACACTTGAGCCACCCCTCCCATCTTTTGAATGAGAGTAAATAAGAAGCCCACTGGGTGCTAAGGGCTCTCAAGATCCAGACTCTCATACTCTGCTTCCCACTGGAAATGGGGACCTGCAGGGCACATTCTCCTGCCTGGCACAGGTCCCTGCTCACCTGGGTCTCAAACTAGTCAGGCTTACTTAGCCACTTTGACAGCAGCCACTGGCCGCCACCCTTCATCACACACACCAGCCCCACCTCACCCTGCTCAGTGCCATTGCCCCTCCTACCGAGTATACATCTAAGACAGCCCCTGTGTATGTTTTCCATCTGTGAGCTCCTTAAGAGTCAGGCCTAGCCTGCCTCCTCCTTTGTTCTTCATAGGGTCATGTGCTGTCAGGGGCTTAATAAATGTCTGTGGCCTGAATGAATGAATGAAAGAATGAATGGTCATCATATGAGTCTAGTTACTGAGACAGTCAAGTCATTCATCCTCCCTCCCTCCCTCCCACCTTCCTTCATTCCCTCTTTCCTCCCTCCCTTTCTGCTTTCCTTCTCTCTTATATATATGTGTATGTGTGTATACACATATATATGTATATACACATATATGTGTATATATATACACACACATACATACACACAGACACAGACACAGTGACACACACACACACACACACACACACACACACACAACTTCCCTAGTGGATTTTACAAAGCATACAGGTTTTCAGGTTAACATAGTGGGTCAAAGCTGCTGTTTTCCAAAGGGACTCGCTAAGTCCCTTGCATTCGAGTCTCTTCCAGAGCTCACGAAAAGTGCACATCCCTAGGGTTTCCTTCAGATCTACAAGGTCAGTATCTTGGCATGTCAGGGAGGATCCAGGAACCTGGCTGTGAAGAACTTCCAGGTGCCATTTACAGGTTCCCAGCTTGAAAGCCCCACTTAGCTTATGCTGATGCCCTGATTCACAAGAATTCTATGGATCTGAACCACTCTACAAAAATAGTTCATGCTTCCATTTCTTCTCTTGACCAACAAATAGGTCATGGCCATAAATAGACAATGGCGGCCCTTTGAAGATCATACTCAAGAAGAGAGGTCACTTACACCAACCATACCCCGAGCCAAGGCTTTAAACCTGGTAGGCAGTCAGAGCAAGGAGATACCAGGTGCCACAAAGCCGAATACACCTGCTAAAGATCAAGTGTATATCCAACTTACTCCTGCTTCTGGCTTTGTATGTATAAAAAACATGATAGTTTGTTCAACTTGATTATGAAAGAAACCAGCTCCTACAAAGTAGAGAGAATTTCAGTTAATTTTCACTCCCAGACTGTAGTGGCCACTGTTGCATTTCCAAACCTTTGCAAGCCATGTGGGCACAGGAGCATAGACCAAACACTAGCCAGGACAGTTATTCCGGACAGGACCAGCCCTTGGGCTCCCTGGCCACCGCACTGTACTTACCCGGCATCACTCCCTTGATGTCACTCTCAGGGCTCACACAGTTCTTCTGTGTGAGGTACAGGATCAGCTTCTTTGCTGACTCAAACTGCTGGGTAGCCATTAGCCATCGGAGAGACTCAGGGAAGATCCTTCAAAGACATAGGGGAACAGCTAAATGGCTTCCATTCTGTTTCATTTCTATTATGTGTTATCCAGAAAGTCAGGATGGACTCTTGTAAGAAGTTACCATGTTGATCTGACACCTGCCTTGTGAGCTCAGGAGAGTCTTTACATGGATCTAGCAGCTGGAACAAGTGGATACTGCTATGATATGAATGTTGGTTTCTCCACCCCAAAATGAAAAGCCTTAATATATTTCAAATTGTAAGAATTTTTAAAAAATAATCAAAACTAATGTTTACTGGTCTTTATTTTTTTAAAATTAATTTTGGATAATAAAATTTGAACAAATAGAAACACCCAAAAAATGCCATCAGTAAAATGTGACATTTCAAAATCAGATCGTTTCTTTATAATGAAATAGAACAAATGCCAATGCCCATGGTTTAAATTCCATCTTGTTGATATATTTGGGTGCAGTGCCTTTTCTTAATTTATTGATTGTAGATCATTAACATTCATGTTTTCCTCAATATATGGATTTGAAAACCTTACAATTTAATGTATCAGTGTAGCTACAGCTGTGTTTGATTCTAGTGAATTTTTGTTAGGATCTTTGCAGACTGTAAAACCCTAAAATATACAGCAATGGGTGGCAGGGAAGGATCAAAGTAACATCATTTATACCCAATGTTTATGGACACTAACTTCACAGCAGGGACTCAAAGTCATAAATCACTGGTGCTTGAGTAGCATCATTTTACTCAATTCAAGGCCCATGTTATGCACACAAAGCAGCCATCTTTGCTCTCAGAATTTCCCAGTAGAACAGTGCTGAACCCAGGGTATGCCTGACCCTCAGGAGAAGGTTATTCCTCTTGTCCCAGGCTTCAGAGCCACAGGCAGAGACCAAACTGCTCTCACTGGGCAAGGTCAGTGGCTTCCAAATTGACAGGCCTCTGGGATACTGCATTATACCAAGTAGCCATTCAGTCTTTAGCTCATCTTTGTTATCCCTAACACTGGGTCCTCAGACAACAGGGTCTGAATAGCTAGAACTGATAGCTGTAAGTCAATATTTTACCTAAAGGACTTTTAGGATCATAGCATGGTGATCCCTCAAGGTTGAAGGAATGGGTGTGGGCCTCTCATGAGCTCAAACTCTTGCCAGGCACCATGTGACTTTTTTTTTTATGTGAACTGAATATTGTCACTATAGGTCCATCCTTGAGACATATACTCCTGATCTCAAGTCTTACGGAGGGAAATCTCTGTGGATATGATACATAAGGCAAATTTCACATACACGCTCAACTTAATGAATGACATGGACCCAACTCTGCATGTATGACTTAGGATGGGGCAGGGCAAATGAGAAAGGCAGAGCCTTACTGGAGCTGTTACAGAGTAGGAGTGAGTGCTGATTCAGCTCAACATGCTGTGTGCTGTGTAGTGGGGAGAGGACCCAGAGGGAGGGTATGGGGGAGCGGAAGGGTATACTGGATTTGTGGAACTGCAAGCTGGTAAAACAGTAGGCTGGGTATGAAATGGGAAGAGAGAAGGTGAAAGGGTGGGGGGAAGGCAGAGAAGTGAGGAAGGAGCTGGCATGGATACGGAGACCCCGATGGTGTGAAATGTAAGGACTAGCAGCCACAGGACCAGGGCGAAGGGAAACCAGGACTGCACTCTCTCAGGAGACATGAGTGGACTCTCAACAGCCACACAATTGCTTCCAATAGCAGGCAATCCTGCAAGCCACTTTCCATCACCAGACTGGTGGCTGCAGGCACTATCTTACCATTTTCACAGGCCAAGCTTCTGATCAGGTGGTACTGCTATTGCTCATTTAATGGCTGGGAAAGGTCAAGGGCTAGAATATTCAAGAGCACTGTTCAGGATGAATAGCCAACAGATAACAGATTGGATGAGTTGAGAGCTCACTTCCTTAGTCTCAGACACAGCAAAAGAGCAAGCCAAAGAAAGCATACAGAGACCAGCTGATGTTGGGGAAGTACCGTCCTTATGAGGATTTCTCGAGGGTTATAGAAAGTCATAAGGCCCAGGGTGCATGCTCTAAAAATTTAGGTTATGCGATGTGTGCAAAGTCATAAAGAACTGAGCTGTGGCTCATGGGAAGGTCCAGGAGCATGTTTCAGTTTGGATAACATAGTGGGGTCTTGACGGAATTTCTCAGGACCCTTGTATGATGTAATAGCATTCTAAAGCTGAAAAACTCTGATGGGGGGGGGGGGGGGGGGGGGTGTGGAGGCTCACTCCTGTAATCCCAGTACTCAGAAGGCTCAGACAAGAGAATTGCTCTGAGTTCAAGGCCATTGGGTCTACCTAGTGAATGTTGGGCCAGCCTGCAAAACAGAGTGAGACCCTATCTCAAGAATCCAAACTAAACCTAACCTGGTCACAGCTTGGGACCTGTGAAGAACCTATCTCTGAAGATCAGAGATAAGGAATATTTCAACCCAAAATTACAAAACCACAATAAGGCGATGAAAGCTACATCTGCCCAGTACACCTCATGCTTGAAAAGCCATGGAGCAGAAATAAGTAAAAGGATCTTTGATTGCGTGGCATGGAGGTTACATCATCAGTTCGCTGGAAACAGCTCTTGATGGCAGAGCACTGGGGCTGACTCAGGAGGGAATTCTAGGAGAGGATCAATGCTGGTCAAGGTTGTGGGGAGCAGAGAGGGCCAACAGCCATACAATGGGAAAGGTGGTGGTCAGTTATCGGGGTGCAGAGGCATTTTGACTACTTCTGGTGGGCACAGAAGCCTCACACACAGCAGATACCTCTGATATACCCCACTGTATTGACTGACACACAGCATATATTTCTCATATACTCCACTGTATTGACACACAGCAGATACCTCTGATATACCCCACTGTATTGACACAGGACCCTGGTATTGCCCAGGAAGTAGCAAACTGGCAAAAAGACTTCAGTCCCAGATAGGGATTTCTGCTTGGCACGTGTCCATATGCCGAATGACTTAAATCCTGCTTCCCTGCTTTAGAACTGACATCCTGGGCACCAAAACTAGCGCAGGTAGGTCTGCAACTTGGCCTTTAGAACTCTCTCTATATCATACGTGTTTGTGGTACTGTTAAAAAAAAAAAGCAGCGTAATGGCCGGTGAGATGGATCAGGAGGTAAAGACACTAGCCACCAGGACTGAGGACCTGAGCCTGATCCTCATGACATGCATGGTGGAAAGAGAGAACACAAGTTGTCTTCTGACCTCCACCACACACGCGTATGCCGGTGCCTGTGGAGGCAGGAGGGTATCAGATACCACGCAACTGGAGCTACAAGCTCTTGTGAGCTACCTCACAAGGAAGCTGGAACTGAATGTGTATCCTCTGCAAGAACAGTAAGTGCTCTTAACTACCTCTCTCTAGCTCTGTAAGTTTTAAAAAGCAGGATAAATATGTTTTAGGAAGATCCTGTACCAAACCGTGACAGTGAAGTGTGGTCCTAAAGCTTTGTACAGAAACTTTATGTGGGTCTCTCCCTAAATGATGCTATTGCATCAAGAAATGAAAGTGGTCTCCCAGGTAGGTTTGCTCTCTGTCTCTCTGCCCTCCCTCATCTTTTCCAAGAAGGTCCAACCAGGCAGCACAGGCTTGAGTAGAACTCAGGGCAAACCTTCTGACTCAGCCTCCTGAGAGCTGGATTACAGGGATACACCACTACTCCCTTGCTGAATGGGAGTGAGCAGTTTAGGCAACCTCTTCCTGGGTAAGGTTCAGCACATGTATGGCAGAGCATGGTGACTTATGATTTGACAATAGTAACTAACAGGTTTCTAACTCCCATTCCCATTCTCATCTCTTTCCTGGTGTGCAGCCGAGCTAAGTCCAGGCCTGCTTGACCCTTTCTGCTGGTTTCACAGATGGGATCATCCTGGGAATACTAGAATAGAGGAGAATAAGTAGACCAGAGTCGATTTAAGCCTAAACCTTACACTGTCCTTTACTGCTGACAATACCATGCAGCAGGTGTGAAAACTACTCTTTGAGATTAAACCGTATAGAAATTAATTTGAATAATCTGTGCTTGAGTTCTTTGTTCTAGTTCAATTCTTTTTGTGGGGGGTGGGGAGTGCTGGGGCCTTTTCCTAACTTGTCACCAGTTAGTTATATGGAATGTTTGCAGTTTGAATGCTTGCAAATGACTTCTTTATAATTCTATATCTTGATTTGATTCAAAGAAGCACAATGACTCTGAAGTAGACTGTGCACTTTACAAGTCTCAAGTCTTGAGATGAAATACAGTAACTTGAAAGAAGGTAAGTGGAATTTGAGGTAGTTTGATGAGAAGGTAGATAGATCACTGTGTTTTCTACATTTCAGAAATTTGCAATAAAGGAAATTTGGTTATTTCAATTTTTAGTAATAAATATCTACAAATGATTAAAAAAACTGGTACATGGTACTGTAAGGCTGATCATTTGCCCTTAAGGTTTAAAAGTAATAACTTGGTTTCTTGTCCAATGGGAGAATCAAACATCAACAAGCTTCCTCTCTGGAGAGCTTTTTTTTTCCTTCTTTAACATACATTTACTATACAAAAGAATGGATTTGATTATAACATTTTCATTAATGTATATCATACATTTGATCATACCCCTTATCACCCTCTCATACCACCCCCCTCAGTTTTTCTCCCAAGTAATTCCTTTCTGTTTTCATGTCTTTCAAACTTATTTCTAAATCTAGATTCTACATATGAGAGAAAATATACACTATTTGTCTTTCTGAGTCTGGCTTATTTCACTTAACATGATGACTTCAGGTTTATCCACTTTCTTGCAAATGTCATAACTTGGTTCTTTTTATGACCAAATAAAACTCCACTGTGTATATACACCACATATTCTTTATCTGGTCAGCCTTGATGGGTGCCCAGGCTGATTCCATATCTTGCTATTGTGAACAGTGCTACTGTAACCATGGGTCTGAATGTTTCTGTATTCATTGACTTAGTCCTTCTGGTATATATACCCAGGAGGGATAACAGCTGTGCATGGGTAGCCTTTTAAGAAACCCCATATTGACTTCAATAGGGCTGCTTTTTTGAGGGTTCCTTTAAACACACACTCCCATGAAAAGCCAGTTGGGCAGTTCTCTGAGTAAAAAGCATGTGTATCCTGTTTAATTCACTGTAGTAGGACATTTACTCATAAATAAAGTACAGAAAGGAAATAAAACTAACTGCCAATGCTTTCTTAAATTAGTTGTACCCTTAAGTCATTCCTTTATTTGTTCTGTGGAATATTTATGTTTTAGGGTGATACCCGTGTACACAAACACACCTTCCTGTCTGTGATTCAACAGGGATGTCATTCACAGAATAAACATGCATAAAGCAGTTGGAGTCATTAGGGAGAAGAGCCACACTTTAGGCCCCAAGAAGTTATTTTGTTGGGAAGGATAGCATGCTGTACACATACTGCGCCACTGAACTATACCCCAGTCCAGTGTTGAACTTCTATCAAGCAGGCTCACAGGAAGGACGCAAAATCGAGCCAAGAGAAGAAGCAAGGTACAATACAACTTTGTGGAGATGACCTTTCCATAGGAGAAAGTGAGTGTAGGAGGAGCTTGGGGCACTTCTGGCTCAAAGAGGTGACTCTAGTTTTGCTGACTCTCTGGGTATGATCAAGTGCTGAAGAGCTAAAAAATTCTAGAGAAGCCCAGAAGAAAACAAAGAAACAGCAACAAACTCAAAGACCTGAATGGAATTAAGTACAATTGGAAGTTATTTAAAGGTGTTCAGTGCTCTTCACAAACTGAGGCCCCATAATCCCACAGGGTGGAAATGCATCAGGAAGTTGTTGTGACTTACGTGAGTCACTTTACTCTCTGGGCCTCAATGTCCCCGAATCTGTGAAATGAATGCAACAGAAGCCTTGGCAGGGTGAATCCCCTATGCTATCTGTTGAGATTTGGGGCTAAAAGCCACCTCTGAAAGGTAAAATCATGCCACACTGTGCATAGCAGCCTCATAATGCTGTTGGCTGGGGCCACATGGTGGTGGACAGCAACCTCATAATGCTGCAGGCTCAGGCCACACAGTGGACAGCATTCTCAGAGTGCTGTCAGGGTGCTACAGGCTTAGGCAGGTCACATGAAGTCTTTGGGATTAGACTTTTTACAGTGGGCCAACTCTGAACTCATAGGGATTGACCTATGCATATGTTGACATAACCCTAAATGTTCTTCTGTTCATGTTTTAGCAGATGAAGACTTAGGATCCAGTTCCCATCCAGACACCTACAGTCAGTGACCTTGCACGCCACTGGTACTCATCCATCCATGGACCCGAGTTAACAATCTCCACTTTCTCCCTCTTCTTCCTTTAAAAACTTATCTGTGGAAGTGACTATCAGGTCACAGAAAGAGAAAGGCACACAAGGCATTAAAGGTGCAATATTGTACAGGGAGTCGAACTGACATCTTTTGCAAGTGATAAGGAAAATGTAGTGTTCTGACAGGTGCAGGCCTGTAGCCTCAGCCCTTGCCAGGCTGAGAAAGGACAATAGCAAGCTTGAGGCCAGCTTGGATTACAATAGTGAGTTCCTGGCTAGACTGGATAATTTAGCAAGACCTGGTCTAAAACTATAAAATACAAAGGAGGTGGGAGTCTAGGTCTAGTTCAATGGTAGAGTGTTCACTTAGGATGCACAAGGTTCTAGGTTTAATTACCAGGAAAGCGGGGGGTGGGGGGTGGGGGGGACGACCAGAAAGAAGAGATGAATTTTTTGCTGTTTCTGCATCTCATTGGAATTTTATTGGCACCTCTGTGTTTGCAGTTCACTGCGGGTGGTCCAATCAGCTGCTCCAGGGGACCGACCAGCTTCTGACCTAAACCTGGACTCTACTCCTATGTTCATCAGGGTGGCAGACAGATACTGTGGCTAGGCATGCAGGAGCCTCCTGCTGGCCCTGATTTGTCCTCACACTTGGCGCTGGCAGATGCCTCACCATCACTGTGCACACCTCTCCCAGCTCCCACAGAAACATCTCCCCATGGGAGTCAGCCAGTTCCAATGCCTGGGTGAAGCCAAACTGCCACTCTTTTGGTTCTGGTCTCATGGGTCCCCTAAGCCTCATTCTACCCATCTGTGTGGACTCTGACTAGCTGCCAGGGTAGCAGTTATTCAGCCTTTGACACCCGTGTCCAGAGGCCATCCACCTGAGTTGAGCCAGGCACCGACAGCTCAGAATCTAACACACGCGCTCAACCCTGACTGCGCCCTGCCTGCTTTCCAGGCTGTGGCAGCCCTCGAGCCGGCGGCCTTCAGTAGCCTCAGCTGTTGAGTAGGGCAGTGAGATGGACTTGTGGCGCGTGCCCTGGCTCTGGGGACAATAGGCTCACCACTCTGATATAGTGCTAGCATGGCATCAGAGGGCCGTGCTTCCCTATTTTCTCAGGCCCCTCTCTACCTCTGCTTGTAAGCACATGTGTGATTATGTGTACTGCACATAATCTCTGTACCCCACAGCTTAAATGAGGCAGCTTCTGAGCCGAGGGCTCCTTAACATCCGGCAGCATCAGCAAACCCAAGCACCAGCTGAGACATTTCCATCTTACTTTTAACTGCTCATTCAACCTCCATGATTGAAATGTGCACTACCATTTGCATTTCTAGGTCTGCGGTTTAAATTATTTCTTTCACAATTACATAAACATGCATATATATATATATATATATATATATATATATATATATATATACTTTGATCATATTTCCTCCCGTTACCCTCTCTTTCCTACTTTCCTGTGTGTGTGTGTGTGTGTGTGTGTGTGTGTGTGTGTGTGTGTGTATGTGTGTGTGTGTACTATCATGCTCCACTTCATTGGATTAGGGTTGCTTCTGTGAGCATAGGTTGGGGGACAGTTAGTAGACGTGAGTCAGGACAACATACCACAACATACTAGAGGCTACACCACTGCTGAAAATGAATCCCTCTCCACCAATATATATATGCCGTTTGTTAGTATTACTAGTCTAGAGAATGCAGAGATAAGAAGGAAATTAAAGGCCTTTTCTTTCTTTCTTTTCTTTTGAGACAGGGTCGCCTTGTATAGCCCTGACTGTCCTGGAACTCTCTATGTAGAACAGGTTGGTTTGGAACTCACAGAGCTCCACCTGCCTCTGCCTCCTGCATGCTGGGATTGGAGGCATGAGCTACTATGCCCCCAAATCAGTTGTGAAATGGTCACCGAAACCTGTGAAGGATTGCTGCGTACTCCCTCAGGTTCCTAGAGATTGCAGCGCTGTGACTCATCTCTTCCCTTCTCCTGCATGTGTAACTGTTAATATAGCTGAGTTCCTTGTGAACTAGGAACCCCACAACTTTGTTTTATCTGTGATTGAATTTCTCTGTTTAACGTGGTATTTTGAAATGTAATTGCTTTTCATGGAGGATGATACTGTGCTGCTCATGCTTGGGAAAGAAAAGCAGTCTGATAGTTGCTGCATTACACACACCAGACACACACACACACACACACACACACACACACACACACACACCAGGGTTCAAATCCCAGCACCCACATGGCAGTTCACAGCTGTTTGTAATTGCCAGGTGTGATGTGCCCGCCTTTAATCCCAGCACTCGGGAGGCAGAGACAGCCGGATCTCTGTAAGTTCAAGGCAGCCTGGTCTACAAAGTGAGTCCAGGACATTCAAGGATAACAGAGAAGCCCTGTCTTGGAAAAAAAAACAAAACAAACCAAAACAACCCCCCCCCACACACACACACGTCTTTTAAACTCATTTTTAAGTAACAAGCAGCACAATTTATCTGTTTAACATATTTTCATTGTGCCCCTATTAGGATAGGTAGCAATACCCTGGTGACTTGAAGAAATGCTTTTGTCATTGTTAGAGGGATTATGGAATCTTCCAGGATGAGAAGCAAGTTGTGTGCCAAGAACATGCTGCCCTTGGTGACCCACATACTTTCTGGACCTAGAAGCATCACAGCATGTGGGACTGAGTTGAGCTAGCACCCAAAGCACCTCTGGCAAGCCAGAGAGTATCTGTGTGCCTCAGTTTCTCTATCTGCATGGGGAGCTACCACAATAACAACTTCAGCAGCCTTGAGAAGATCAATGGCAGTTAGGGGTATAAAATACTTGGTCTGACCTGAAAAGAGCAACCGTCAGCTGGTGTGGTAAGGCACTCCTCCTGCCTCAGCTATTTAGGAGGACTGCTGCTTGAGCTCAGGAGTGTGAGGCCAGCTTGGGCAATATAGTGATTCCATTTAAACAAACAAACAAACACACCCCACAAAACCTCTAAAACTAAATTCAAGAAACGACAAAAATCAATATAATTCTGCCTAAAATGTTTTTAGTGACATTATAAATTAAGACCATCCACTCCCTTTATATATGAAGGAATTGTTAGTATTTTTTTTTAAACTGGACATATCTAGCTTGAGGCCAATTATATGTTTCTATATTATTTCTGTTGAAAAAATGTAAACATTAAATACTCTTTGACACAGGCACTTTTTCCTAAAGCTTTCTCTCCACCACCTTAGTGCTAGTTCCTTTCCCAGCTGCTGAGCACCACAGGCTGCCTCCCCTTCCTTCCCACTGTCACCCAGAGAACTGGAGACCACTTATTCTCTGATGTTCCGCTTTCTTCCATTTCCTATTATTTCCCATCTGGCTTCTTCCCTCCCATTGCCCTTCTGGTGCTTCTAATGATTGTGATGGTTGTGAGGCTCCCATCATGATGAAATTCCAGCTGAACAAGGTGTAGTGAATAATTCACCATCTTCACACGTCTGGTACATCTCTTCACACAGAGCACTCATGTTGGGTGAACTGAAGCTGAGGATCTTTCCCAACAGGTACCCGATGAAGAGTCTTGGCAGAGTGCAAGAAAGCCACCCCAACTGCTCCCCTGCAGGGGTGTAGGAACAGGCCAGGCTCTTTGAGAGCGAGGCCCCTGTGGCTGCTGATGGGGGTGTCATCAGCAAGTAAGACAGGTAACCTAGTCCAGGGAACTGGAAGACAGCCAGGATGGAAGTTTCCAGAATGTGTCACATTTGTGCATATCTCCACAGTGCAGGTAAGGTGGTTAGATCCAAGACCATGCTCTTGCCTCTTCCTGGAAGCACTTTTGGAAACACCTCTGATGCTGGATGTCTGAGATGACCATGGTGCCGCCTGTGTCAGCAGGGGAAGTGAACTCACTGTTGGTACTCACCTGCCCCTCAGGGACAGCATCTCAATGCAGAGCTTCACATACCATTTTGTGATTGTGGTTGGACTCAGACAACTTAGGGAATCTCTGCACATCCTTTATGCCCTGTTCTAAAGGGCACCAGATCTTTATGTCATATGCAAGAGGCCTGCTCCTTTAAACTTGGCATAGGACTGTTCCTCTGACCTCAAGACCCACCTGCATCCCTGGAACACATCTTCATGTGTGTTTGTGGTGTGTGCATGTATGCACATGTGTGGGTATATGTGCAGGTGCATGCACATGGAGGCCTGCAGTTGACTTCTGGAGTCTTTTGGGATTGTTTTCCAGCTTACATATTCTCTTGCTTGAAGCCAGAGCTAGCTGATTCATTTAGTCTATCTAGCCATATTGCTTTGGGGATCCTCACAGTTCCCAACACCTCATCTCCCTTCCCATGATGGGATTACAGGTGGGCCACCACACCTACTTAGTATTTACATGGGTGATAGGGATCTAAACTCTGGGTCCTTACACTTGGAGTGGCACAAACTTTGCCCACTGAACCCACTGGAGATCCCCAGATTCCTGGGGAAGCTTTTTAATTCTGTTTTTTTTTTCCCCCAGGCAAAACTGGATCACTCTGCTGAACATCACTCATTGCTTCACCCAGGAAGAAGCCTGGAGCTGATCTTGGAGAAAGCGTGCCCCTGCACATTGAAATCCTCACACCCCAGAGTACTTTGGGGTATAAACATTAAGTGTGGTTTTTCCTTCCTTGCCTCGCTGCTTCCTGAGGGCAGGGATGGGTATGCTTTGTTTATGATGACAGCCCTGATGCTTAGGGAACATGGTTTGAACAGGGAGAGTGCACATGTCCTGCACGAGTGCTCATTGAGTTGGCATCCAGATGCTCAACAGCACAGAAGGGTGCATAGCAGATGTGGGAGTGCCTGCATTACCGAACATGCTGTGTCCTCTAGACCTGCCATTTTCCCTCTGAGTGAGATGATGGCATGCACCCAACCACAAGGATGGGATATGTATTTATATACCATCCCTGCTGCCTGTGGCTCCCCCAGAAAAACACCAGCTTTTTCCTTTTCCTTTCTGCCACTCTTCAGCAGTAAGCCCCAACCAGGAAAACTCATACTTCCTGCCCTTCCTACTACCTTCCTGGTCTTCCATACTTGCAATCTCCTGAGACATCCTCATGTAACAGAGACCTTGATACAGTGACAAGATGCAGGCCAAGATTGTGCCGTGCATGGGGGGCTCTTACCAAGCTGTTGTTACCAAGCAACAGTGCCAGTGGGCTGGGGCCAGCTGCAGGAGGAGCCTTTCCTTTTCTTGTTGAAAGCAGCAGCTCTTTCTTAAGGTCTGTTTCATCCTTCTCTCCCCTCCCACTTATCTGCTTGTTACGCCTGCCAGAATTCCTCTTATTCTTCTGCCCTCTGGTGTTCTAGATCTTGATTTTATTTCTCCTCATTCATTTGTGTACTATGAGGCTGGGAGGCTTTGCTGGGAAAAGGACTCTTCTGGATTAGGACTAAGCTGTGCTGCCCTTTCCTAAGGACTAATGAACAGCTAAGCAAATGACTAAAGAAGTTTCTTCTACTTGGTTCCAAGAAAGGGTGCATGGAGGCCTTGGACACCTGCACTCATCTTCGACTGTGATCACTCACAGGTGCAGTCTCTTCTGTACCTGCTTCATGACAAAGTTCTTAGTGCCTCCGTGCAGCACCCTGAGTGCCCACATACCAGCAAGCACACCTTTGTTCTCTCTGTACTTCCCTCCCTTACCTTCTGCAGCATTTCCCTCACCTCCAGCCCACAGGGAAATGTCAGCTGGTTCTGCCTCACCCAAAGGTGAAATGAGCTATAAGAATTCCCAAGTAGCTCACTTGGCTTCGGTTCGCAGACTCACTGGAGGTGAGTGGGTGCAGAAATCACCCCCGTGTCACAGATGTTCCCATCACCAAGGAGCACTTGCACTCATGGAAGTCTTTGGCAAATCCCTACCCAGTCACACTGCTGATGCCATCTTGTGCTGGTGGCCTTGGCCTGCACTTGTGTAGAAGGGATAGCTGCATGGTAAATGTTCCTTTTAACTTTCCAGTGTCTCACTTGATGTGTGGGGCCTTGCTCATCCTGGAGTACCCTGCCTAGCTCTGCAAATGGTTAACTCATTCCTAGTAATACTTAGAGGTTTGGCTGCATGTTTTATACACAAACTAACCAATCTAGAGGCCACATCTTAACCACATCCTAGACCTAGATCAGACTCTTACACTGAGCAACTACCCACTTGCTATGATAACCCCAGGGCTGAATAGCAGATAACTGGGAACAGCTTCATGCCCCCACACTAGCTGATTCTGAATCTTCCTACTATGCCTCATCTAATCTTTCCTGAAGAAACAAAATAAAGACTCCTGCACACACTGTCCCCTTTACCCCTGCTTTATGGTACTTCCTCATATGGCCTCATGGGGTGTGATCCTTCATCTTCAGAATTGTGAGCAATAAACTATTTTTTTTATTGACATCTGTAGCTCTCTTGCCTCCACCCTACCTAGATGAACAGTTTACATTTGAGAGCACTGTCTTCCTCTATTGCCTTCAGCATTGGGACCTCTGCAGCAGCTGACCCTGACCTCATCCCATCACCCCCCAGATTCCAATGGCAAGAGGAAACTTTGAGCTCCCTACTCCTGAGCCCCTCCTATTTAAAGACCCAAGCCCATTAATGGCTTCCTCGCTTACCCTTACGAGCCACATTGGGTCCACTGACAAACGTCACTGGGGCCATTTCTAAAACACCTCTCTAATTAGACTTGTGGGTGAGTCTACTGTCCCCTTTGTAGGCATTGTCTCACATCACACAACCCAAAACACAGTGGTTACCTCTGCCCAACAGGGCAAAAGGACAGATCGTCTCAGAGCATAGATGTGCTAGGTAATTTTATATGAAGTAGACACTAAGTCATTTGAGAAGAGGGAACCTCAGTTAAGGAAATGTCTTCATAAGATCTGGCTGTGTGTATATATAAGTATATATATACTTACAAGCATGTCAGTAAGTAGCATTCCTCCATGGCCTCTGTATCAATTCCTGCCTCTATGTTTCTGCTCTGTTTGAGTTCCTGTCCTGACTTCCTTCAGTGATGAACAATGATATGCAAATGTAAGTCAAACAAACTCTTTCTTCCCCAAGTTGCTTTGGTCATGGTGTTTCATCACACCATTAGAAACTCTAACTAGGAAAGACATTGTCACTGGATAGTGGAGTATTGCTGTGACAGACCTGACCATGAGTTTTTTAGGAGGATTGTAGAACTGTAAGAGGCTGGGATAGGCCATTGGAGAGGGTGCAGCCTCAGTAGCAATTGAATCCCCAGGATTTAAGGGGTCATGTAGAGAAGTTGAGGCTTGGCACCATGAAGAGAGCCTAGGGGAGGTTATTGGTGAGGTGAGGCTTGGCACCATGAAGAGAGCCTCGGGGAGGTTATTGGTGAGGTGTAGCCCAATTGCAGAAGACCCCAGTATGTTGGAGATGCCAGAATCATGGGATGACCACCAAGAACAGCAGCAGGGGTGGAGTGGAGCCAGCCAGAGCCTAGAAGACAAGCTGTGTGTGCTGTAGAGGGCAGAGCCAGAGAAGTGACCCACGCTACTTGGAAGAGTCTGGAAGATCTTAAGTGGATCCCAGACACTGGACACTGAGTTATTTACACAGTTGGAGTTCAGTTTTCTTTGTTTTGATTATGCTGTGCCTTGGTTCTTCTCTCTTGAAGTAAGAAAGTATTAAACTTATTTTTTATTTTGATCTCTCACAGTTGAGAGACTTTCAATTTTAAGAGAGCAGATTTCTTTATAAAGAGGCTGAATTTTTTTTAAGGGTTTGAATTTGTAAGACTGGGGCATCTTAAGTTTGTATAATGTTTTATATTGCAATGTTTATATTAATGTGTGATCTTGGGGATGAACAAGAAAGGAAAGGTTGTGGCTTTACACTGATGTGTTTCCATTCAAGTAGACAAAGGGTCAATTGTGCTGGATAATTATACGTCAGCTTGACATAGCTAAACTCATCTGAGAGAAGGGAACCCCAGTTGAGAAAATGCCTGTATAAGACCAGGTTGTAGGCAAGCCTGTAGGTAATTTTCTTAATTAGTGATTGAAGGGGGAGGGCCCAGCCCATTGTGGGTGGGGCCACCCCTGGGCAGGTGGTCCTGGGTTCTATAAGAAAGCAGGCTGAGCAAGCCAGGAGGAGCAAGCCAGTGAGCAGCACCCTTCCATGGCCTCTGCCTCAGCTCCTGCCTCCAGGTTCCTGCCCTGTATGAGCTGTTGCTGTTACTGCTTTTGATGATGAACTATTATATGGGACTGTGAGAGAAATAAGTGCTTTCCTCCTGAACTTGCTTTTGGTTATGGTGTTTCATCACAGCAATAGTAACCCTGAGACAAGCCTCTTCCTGGCTTGTTTATGGGACTGCGATCTGCGGACTGCCTTCCACCTGTGCCTGCCTTCTGTATTTCCAGAGAGGAACAACTTGATTGTGTGCAGGTGCCATATCTAGAATAATAGTAGCAACATGGGCTAGGTACTCAAATAATAGCCAATTTTCCTTTCAGATTATTTTGTGTCCTGTGGTTCCTGAGATGCAAACTCTGAAGTCTACAGTTTTGGGCTCTCATAATACTTTCTCCCAGAAAGTGTGAATTTTGTCTGTGAACTCATCCTTGTCATGAATTTTCTTCCATGTGAGCCTTGTGTGCTTCCTTGGGAGGCTTTGTTGACTCTAGAAAGTCCAAATCGCAGTTTTGGCAAGTGGCTAAAATTTCATGGGCACACACACTTCAAAGCTTTTGATTTTTTTTTTTTCTGAGAGTCTTTTTCTGTCTACAGTTCAGGGAGTCAGCCAGCTGTGGGTGGAGACCCTGTGGTGAGCAAAGGCTTTCTGGTCTTTGATTCTTGGCTTTATTCAAGAAGCTGAGTTCTAATTGTATACCAAGCCTGTATTTAGTCCTTTCTCTGCTGCTAAAACAAAATGCCTATGGCAGGGCAACACGGTTTGGAAGGCTTGAAAGTACAAGACCAGGCAGTTAGACCTCTGCCAAAGACCTCAGGTGGGTGGAATCAGAATGACAGACTGTGTGTGACAGAGATCACATGACGAGAGGGATGGATGCCAGAGAGATTTAGGGGTTAGGTCAATCCATTCTATGGGCATACCCCTAATGACCAAACCAAAAGACCCCATCTCTTAAAGGCCCCACTGCCTTCCAGCACCACTACACTGAAAACCAAGCCTCTGGCATGAGAATGGGTATGGGACAATCAACACCCAAGCCACAGGGTCACAGTTTGAATCTGAAGCATCCCCACAGGTTCATGCTTTAAACACTTGATCCCCAATTTCTTGGCACTATTTTGGGAGGTTCTGGGGATTTGGGAGGAGGTAGGAAGGTTATTCAGGGTGAGTCTTTGGGGGTTTATCCATGCTCACTTCCTGTCTTTGCTTCCTGGTCTACTGTACTGTGATGTGGACAGTGTCTGTCATGCACCCCCCCCCCCCCCCCCCCAATTGAGCACTTGGACATGCCTTCCTACTGTGATGAACTGAAAGTCTCTGAACCAAGGGGCCAAAGTAAACCCTTCTTCCCTCGAGTTGTTTCTGTCAGGAATGGGTCAGCGACTCAGTTCCAGCCTGTGGGCAGGTCCCCAAATACAGATCCCTAGGTTGCTTTCAGGTTTGGAAACCTCATGCCGCCTCCATGACTGTTTTGTTGGAGCTCCCCTCGTTCTAGCACAACTCAGCACTGTATTTTTGAAGTGATCTATTTTATTCAGCAACCATGCACATGTAGAAAGAACCCTGTCTGTCTGTCTGTCTGTCTACCACCCAGTAGATCCCTTCTGCAACTTTATCTTCTTGCCGTGATCCCGCCATTTACAGCTTGAGGATTCTGTGTTGGGCAACTGGTTTGTAGTTCCTCTTAGCTCCTGGGCTTCTGAGTCTGCTCCTTAGAGGGTGAGCAACCACCAAACATGCTGCTAGGCACCCTGAGTGCAGACAGTAAATACTTTCTTGTTAAAGAAAAGTGTGTCACTCTCTGTACTTTGCCACCAACAGCTGGTTGTGCTGGCTAATGATACCATTCACTTCTCCCTCCAGCAAGCAATGAAGCCTGTCAAAGAATTGAGCCAACAGGAGGAGAAGGCAGGACAGTGGTAATGAGAGGATAAAGGGCAGGCACCCACACAGTCTTCAAAGCCACTAATTCTCGTGGAGTCTTTAAAGGCTCGTAGGAAACGATAGAATACATTTCTTCTGACAACAGTCACTGCTCCTACACACAGGTTTCTATTAAGGGTGATACAGCAACAGTAGTAGCAGTTAACAGGGTAATTTGAGACCTGATACATGTGAAGTATCTTAAATATTATCAATATAAATATACAATATAATTATGTTGGTCATAACCATTAACATATGTGATACTAGGTAATAGGCATCAACCAGGGTGTCTGTATTAAGTCTCCCAACCCAGTTATTTACTGTTATGATTGAGGGCATTGCGGTCCAGGGTTAAACGACCTGCCAAAGGTCTCACGCCTATTCAGTAGAAGGGCTCTAGGCTTCATCTCCAAGCCTTCCTCTACATTGCCCCCTCATGCACCCTTTTGCATTTATCATTTTAATCTTAAAACAGCCCCATGAGGTAGAATGATTATCACCCACTTGTTATAAAGCTGACAAAGCAGGGAATTAGAGAGGCATGGGACAAACTACTGGGGCTAGCCTAGCCAGAGCTAAGCATGGAGCATGGGACCTTCCATCACACACAGGCATACTGCAAGGGTTAAAGTCCCTGGGAGCCTCTCAAAGATAAAAACAATTTTGTTTTTGAATCTGCACATTTAGAAGTTTTTCTTCTTACAGCATACTCATACTCTTTGGATAGATAGGTCATACCTCAGACAGTGTGTTCAATGCCCTCACTAAAGGTGGCAACTCCAAAACTTGTTACATATGACTTTAAAAGTCAGATTAATCATAAGCAAGGTGGAAAACTTTTTTTTTTTTTTGTTAAGGATAAGGCAACTATTGTCAGCTGTGTGGACCATGCTATTGCTGTCACAGTTAACTACAGGCAATGCATTTGTGAACATATGAGAATGGCTGCCTTCCAATTAACCTTTATTTGCAAACACTGAGGATGAGCCAAGCCAGATTTGGTTAATGGGCTGAAATTTGTTCACCCCTCACCCAGGTAGATAGGGAGTTTTAAAAAAGTCACTCCTCCAGCACCCCCTCTCACTGTCCCACCCTAGCACAAGACCTTCCTTGCAAGTCCATTTATTGGTATACATCTCAAGGTAGTTATGTGATAGACAGAAGCAAGTCAGTGTGATGTCATGGGTAGCTAGCTATTGGGGTTGGGGAATGGCACAAAGGGGCTCATTTCACAGTATGAGCAATGTAGACAGAGAGAAAGAGAGAGAGAGAGAGAGAGAGAGAGAGAGAGAGAGAGAGAGAGAGA
>CAJQZJ010033130.1:576145-588862 GCA_907164525.1 Lophiomys imhausi
TGTGTGTGTGTGTGTGTGTGTGTGTGTGTGTGTGTGTGTGTGTGTGTAGGGCTACTATGAGATGGGTGCATAGCTGCTATAAGGACCCACACAGAACCTCCAGGAAGCCTGCCTCAGAAGCTATTCAGGCTCACTTTGAGAATAAGAAGGCTGAGGAGAGAGGAAAGGAACTCTACCTACCTCCACTACACTAGGGAAAGGGGACAAATAGCTCCCAGAGGTCCCACCCACTCGGAAATCCCTGTACATTGCACAGTACCGTGGCAAGGCTGTATATACAAGTGGACCATATTCCAAACACTTCCCTTAAAGTGATTGTGTCAAAGCAGAGCTAGTAGGAACCAACCATGCTGGCTGCACAGAGGGTCTGAGGGTGGAGAACTCTAGAGGTGGCAATGGGAGCAGCATCAAGATTCTCTCACCCCACCTTAACCAGGCATTTTCATGGCTTCTACATACTGTGGGCTAGTAATAAGAGCTGCTGGCTAACTGCAGTGAGAGCCTTGTTAAGGGGCTAAAAAGACACCATACATCAGGTACCAGGACTAGCAAAAGCTCTTACAGGAGATGGCACTGGCCTATCCATGAACTAAGTGTAGATTCTAACGTGTATCTCTTTATTCACTCCTGGCCACTTACATTTGACCTGATGAGTTGTTAAGACCTACTGCTTTGCTAATTTTAATGCCAAACTGTGGTATTAGATATTCTTTGCTTGGATAATGTATCTTTTCTTTTTTTCTCCAATGCTGGGAATGAAACCCAGGGCCTTTTACATGTCAAACAAGCACTCTACAGTTGAGCAACGCTCTCAAGTTGCAGTTAAAAAAAAAGTCTATGTTTCATGTTTATAAAAGATGCCTCTATGATAGATAGCAGTATCCTTGGTGATGACTGGAACCAGTGTCATGAACATGTTCCTGATAAGCTCTGAGTTACTGGCTTGGGACCTTTCTGGACTAAACCATTAACGTTGTGGCATCTTGGGAAGACTAATCAGAAATGCTGAGCTCCGGCAGTTGTGGGCTGACAAAACATCCACCTGACTTCTGAATCTTGTCAGAGATACCAGTTAGCATAGGGTTAACATCCTCCTCCCACATCCTCAGAAGCCCCACAGACAGACACACTATTGAACTTTCCCCTGGAGTCAGCTGTCCTAAATATTTGGTGGGAAACAAACAACAAACAATGTGTAAATCCCACCCTGTATAGCTCTCATGAGTAGAACACAGCCTTTATTCTTTACTGAATACTTATTTTTGGAGGTGCTGGGTGTGGAAGCCAGTTCTCACATG
Source organism: Lophiomys imhausi (assembly GCA_907164525.1). Taxonomy (NCBI): domain Eukaryota; kingdom Metazoa; phylum Chordata; class Mammalia; order Rodentia; family Muridae; genus Lophiomys; species Lophiomys imhausi. The sequence continues at coordinate 577,444 of CAJQZJ010033130.1, forward strand.
GCACATGCTGGGCTAGTATACAACTGCTGAGTTGACCCACACTCCTGGCCTTGACTTTGTTTTTAAAATGCTGTGTATGATGGCAGTGGTAGGGAGAACTGCGCATTCTCTTGGGATAGAGTGTCCTGGAATTCTTCAAGTTCACAGGGTTCTTCTGGATCTGGCTTGGCTGGCAACAAAGGGATATGTTAACTGGCTGACACTATTTAAGCCAGAGAAGTACAAATTCTCAGAATCTGTGTCCTTGGAACAAAGTGTGCCTTGCAGGGACTGGCTGAAGCGAAGACTATGGCTGGTGTGTAGGTGGGGTGAGGGGCCGGAAGTCAGGTGTTTAAATTCAGCACCTGCATCTTCCATGCTAGGAAAGTTAGTTGCTCTGCACCTTGGTGCTTCTGCCTCTTTGAGGAAACCAGAAATGGTAATCACACCATTTATGGTAGCTGCACCACACGTGGAATGGTCCAAACTGTCTGTACAGAGATCTGCTGGTCAGACTTTGTGTTGTTGCATGCCTAAAGTAAACAGCCTAAAGGAGGGATGGCTTGCTTTGGCTCATGGTGTCATTCCATCAGGGCATGAAAGGTGTAGTAGAACAGAGAGCTCACCTCATGACAGCTAGGAAGCATAGAGAGAGTGTCAGATCAAGCCCAAAAAGCTACCTAGGAAGATGGCCTTCTGGGTCAGTCTTTGTCCCCAATTTGTGAGGGTATGGATGAGATGAGGCCCATGAGCTCTTCCTCCTTCCTGTCACAGGTCCCTTTCTGAGGCATGGCACCTTGGACATGCGGCCCTCATTCAGACATATCTTTTTCTTCCATTGCTCCTTCTCACACAGGAATCCAGGAAGATTCTGAATGGAGGTAAGACAAGGCTCCCAGGAGGGAGGTACACTAGTGTTCCTGGTGTGTTGAGCAAGGACACAGGAGAATTTTTCTGGATTGTTCTACATGCAAAGATCTTTACAAGAAAGCAGCGCTTGAAGGCCACACAGCCCACAACCCTGCCAGGCTCAAGACCACTTTGGTTCAGGGGCTAAGTTGCATAGTTCAGTTCTAACAACACAGGTTAGGGGTGTTCAGTGAATGGACATATCTGCTCTGTCATGCTCCTCTGACCCCAGACAGATTAGCAGCGCACTTCAGCCAGGGGAAGAAAAACAGGAAGTAAAGGGAGACCCTGCTTTCTCAGGTACCACTTCTTGTATCCTAATTCCTGTTCAGCCTTAGGGCCACTGAGTCCATCTGGTGGCCACTAGATGCTCTTAGAACAGTGGTTCTCAACCTCCCTAACACAATTCATGGTGTAGTGACCCCAACCATAAAATTATTCCATTGCTATTTCATAACTAATTTTGCTACTGTTATGAATTGTAGTGTAAATATCTGATACACAGCCCCATGGGGTCGCAACCCACAGGTTGAGAAGCCTGTCCTAGGTGCTAGTTCCATCATATTTATACCTCCCTTTCCTCAGCAAGGAGGAAAACTGTACCTGCTTCCCTTGGCCCCTATGTGTCCCACTCTCCTCCCATTGTTCTTTCTTTCCTGCCCAGGCTGTGCCTGGAAGTATAGATAACATTTAATGATTACTGCCATGGGCAAGTACACAGGCTCTGAGATCCTGGAGACCAGACCCTCAGCCATGTGATTGTGGGATCCTTATTATAGCAAGAGAGCCCAAAATTGCTGGGCACAGAGACCCAAATAGCATCTCAAGGTAGAAAGCTGCTATTATCATGACAACTCCAAGCTATCCCTTCCAGAGGAGGGCTCCATCTTTTTTCTTAGCTCAGACCTGCCAACTGACCAGTGTGACCAAAGGGATTGGAAAAGAAAAGAAAGCTAGGGCAACTTTTAAGTATTTACCACAAATCACATTCTACTGTCTGCCAGACATACAGATGTGGAGAGTTGAATGCCAAGAAGTAGATCCAACCAATGGTTGGTACCTAGCATATCACCAGTGCTCTGAGCAAGGTAGGTCAGGGATGTCAACAAGCCATTTTTTAAAAATACATTAAACCCATTTAAAACAAACAGTTCTATGATGTAGATATGACTTTTAGTGCTAAATTTATATAGAGGAACACCAAGGCTTAGAATGATTAAGAATCTTATCCTAAATCTCACAATGAAGACACAAGATAAGGCCGGGCATGGTGGTGCATGCCTTAAATCCCAGCACTCGGGAGGCAGAGGCAGGCGGATCTCTGTGAGTTTGAGGCCAGTCTGGTCTACAAAGTGAGTCCAGGACAGCCAGGACAGAGAAACCCTGTCTTGAAAAACAAAAAACAAACAAACAAAAAAAAGACACAAGGTGAGGACTGAGGAAAGTGTTCCCATGCTGCCCACACCTTTGCTGTAGACAGGAGCTGTCTAAATGCACAATGGTTTGTTTTCTCTGGCTTTTTTTTTCCTGTGTTGTTTTCTGAGATTGGTAAAATTTTTTGTTTTGTTTTCTATTTTTAAAAAAGATGTTATTTTTATTTTATGTGCATAAGTGTTTTTGCCTGCATATATGTGTGTGTGCTATATGTGTGCCTGATGCCTGAGGAAGCCAGAAGAGGTTGTCAGATCCCCTGGAACTGTATTTACAGATGGTTATAAGCTGCCTTGCTGGGAACTGAACCCTGATCCTTGGGAAGAGCAGCCAGTGCTGTTAACTGTTGAGCCATCTTTCCAACCTGAGCGTTGTTTTCTTGATGGTTAATTTTGAGGCAGGGTCTTGCTTTGTAGCCCAGGCTGGCCTCAGCCTTGTGATTCTAAAGCAACTCATGGAAGAAAGTATTTAATTTAATTTAGCTTGTAGGATGCAGTCTATCAGCAGGAAAGTCAAGGCAGGATCTTGAGGCAGGAACCTGGAGGCAAGAACTAAAGCAGAGACCATGGAGGAACCCTGTTTACTGGCTTGTTTAGGTAGCTTTTTCATATACTAGCCCCACCTGCCTAGGGATGTACCACTTACCGTGGGCTGGGCCCTCCTGCATCAGCAATCAGGAAACCACCCCACAGACATGCCCATGGCCATGTTGGAGGCAGTTCTTGAATTGAGGTTCTTTAATTTGTGTCAAGATGACAATGAACATAACTAGGACAGCCCCCAAGTTGGGATTACAGGCCCATGCCATGGCACTCAACCCTCTTCTGGAATTTTCACAACAAAATCAATCTGGGATGAGCTCTGTCACTGACTCCATGGAAACTGTCCTGACACATGGAAGTCATCAAAACCCATACCATGCTCTCACATACTGATAATAATTTATGGCAATATCAACCATGAAGATATAGTAAGTCATATAACTCCACTTCCTTTCTAGATGAGAGATGGTTTCCATAGCCTTCTGTCTTTAAAACTAATATTACAATTAGCTCAACGGAGGAACAAGGATTCAAATGCTAGCTAATGTTTTGACTTTACAGTATCTTCTGTTTAGAAATAATGGGTGATGCTTGGCACATGCTTAAGAATTTGATGTCACTTTTAGACTCCTAATATTTGATAAGAACAGAGAAAGCAAAGGAGAGAGATTACTTTAAATATCAGAATAACTTCATATAAATACAATTCTTGCGTGCCAGGTCTGTCTGTTGTGTTTTTAAGCTAGATAAAGGACCACAGAGGGAGCTGGGTGGCTGCAGGGTCCAGAACACTGTTTGGAGGCTGTCATTTAATGTCTGCAGTAAAGATTCTTCACCCTCAGGTCTTCTGGAGCTAGCTTTGCTATGGGTCAAATTCACAATCAATAAAGTATCATGGATGAATGATTAGATAATGCATTCCAGCAAGGGACACCTCATAGGACTTTGAGTTGGAAATCCTAGAGGAGTGCTAGCCGACAGAAAAACCCCCAGTCCCTTCCAACTGTGCCCCACATCAACACACACTTAGCTCCCCAGCCACCAGAGGGTATGGGAGATCCCCCAGTTTGTATTTCTTATCATCAGCATCCTTATTAGTGTTGTCATTGTTTTAAACCAGATTTGTTCATTTATTCTGTGCATGCACACATGCATGTACACATGCACATGCCCTTTTGGGGTATGTTTGACATGGTGCATGTGAAGAGGCCAGAGGACAACTGTGGGCATTGGCTTTTCCTCCCATGATGTGGCCTGACCTCAGTCCCTCAGGCTTGGCAGCAAGTGTCTTAACTGTTTTTTTGGCACTACAGTTATTTGATGGGGTTGTCAAGTGCTTTTCCTCTCTGTCTCTGCCTCTCTTTCCCACTCTAGTATCAGGGATGGAACCCAAAGTCTAGGTGTATGCTGGCCTAATGCCCTACCAGAGTTATACTCCTAATATTCCATCTTATGCTGCATCTGCTTTAAAAAAATACCTTTATTGGGGCTGGAGAGAGCTCAGAGGTTAAGATGGCCTGCTGCTCTTGTAGAAGACCTGAGCTCAGCTCCCAGCACCCACATCAGACAGTAACTTCTGTCTGTTACTCCATCTCTATGAGATCCAATGTCCTTTCTAGACTCCGCAGAGGATCTGGAACCCTCTTCTAACTTAAGAGAGATTTTCTATCTAGTGTCTCCTTCCCTCTAGAGATGCCCCTACCTGTACCCACTTCCTCATGGAATAGTCTCCCCGAAGAAGCCCAGTGGCTTCTATCTAACCTAATTGATACCCCATGGGACTGTTAATTTGCTCTCCCATGCCTCAGTTTAATCTCTAGACTGGAAGTCTGTCTAATTCAAGGGTCCTGGAAGAATATTCCACAAATGTTGTGTCTGTGCTTCCAGCCGCCGAGGGAGATTATGACTTGGCTCTAAGACAAGGCTGCTGTGCGGGTTTACAGGCTGCTCCTAGCTGCCCGCTCCAGTTTTGTTCATCAGCATCTCTCACCAGCTTCAGCATTCTCTGCTGATCAGAGTCAGAATCAACACCTTCACTCGGAGTGGAAAGCTGATCTGATTTTCCCATCTATCTTTCCTTGGACGTTGCTCTTAATGTTAGTTATTTTGTAAAGAATAATTTGACTTTCCAGTGAGGGTTATTCCCTTACACTGAAAATGTAGTCAGTTTGGCAGTATCAACACCATATAGTTACAGTCCCTCTGTGGGATGGATGTCATTGTCACATGCCATCTACCCCAACAACCCAGGGGGTCCCATGTCACTTAGAACAGAAGCAAAGTGTTTCAGGATGATTCCAACCCCAGTGTCCTCTACCCTTCCCTGTCTTTAACCTCCCTACCTGTGATTCCCATCACTCATTTCAGCCACACTGGCTTCCCTAAGGTTCACATGCCCAGCAGGATCCTGCCCAAGAGCCATTGTCTGTGAGTGATAACCCAGGCCCTCCACAGTTGGTGATTCCTGTTTCTTACCTCCCGTGTTCCTGTCATAGGTAGGGAAGAGTTCTTTGGCAAGGAGATCTGCATGGCTACATGCCTCTTCCTGCCTCCTCACCTGGGACCATGATAGAGATGTAGGTTCTAGGCCCCTTTTCCATGAGAGAGTGGGGCTGGGCCCAGTAAGCTGAGGTAAGAGACTCTGTAGTGACTCTGGTGCATTTCCTATTTAAGGACCACTCTAGCACGCCCTACAAATATGCTACTTATCCCTTCTTGTAACTAGGAGGAGTAGGTGCTATTTTACCAGCTTGTTTTAGAGATGACAAAAACACACATTTGGGAGGCCTAGAGCAGGGATGTGAAATCCACATTTCTGTAAGTTCCCAGGGACCCCTCTAGAAGCAGGGCTCCAAATGCTGTAGGACCTACGGTGTAGGTATACTTCCACATTGAGGTCCCTGTTAATGTTCCCTTTACAACACTGGCATACTAACACTAACACCAGCACAGGGAACTGTAAGGATTGTAATACCAAATGACCTACCAGCCTAGGCACCATCAGAGGTTTGCTGCCGTATGTGACTTTTCTCTGTTGGGGGAAATAAAAACACAACTTCCAGTGCCCAAAGAGCAAGGCAGGCAGAGGCACAAAATGCCTTGGAGGTGCAAAGAAATTGAAAAAATCTATTTAAGATGAAAGAAATCTTAGAGAGTGTGGAACAGGGCTCGTGGAGTTGGTACTAGTCAGATAAGTCACATATGGAATTGGTAGGTGTGAGAGAGGAGCCCATGACAAGTTGCTGAGCTCTTGCCTTGCTTAAGGATCTTGAAATTCAATTAGAAAATAAAACACAGCTGAGGTCACACAAAACACGACAAGGGTCAGGGGCTGACTTGTACAGCCACTCTGCAGCCACTGATCCCCATCCAACCAGCTCATTTTATCAAGGGGAAAATAAGGTCAGGGAGTCAATTGGTGGTAAAGACAAGGCACGATTCCAAGCCTTGGGCTCTCTTGATGTTACCACACTGCCTTTGGAGAACATAAGCAACGAGGATTGCTTTGGGTTTAGTTTTAAATTGAGATTGCAATAAAAACAGAAATCAAACCTGATAGGACGCATGGCAGTTAAAATTAGCACGCCTCCCAAGTGGAAAACCCCTCTGTGCTGTGGTCATCGTAGCAACTGCAGCCAGTTAAATGGGAAGTCAGATCAGGCCAGCAGCTGGAAAGCCATGTTCGAGAAACAGGTTCATGGGGAGGAACTATGTTGGCAAAGAGTTGCAGTAAGTTGTTTTCTGCCTAACCCAACTGAAATACTTTCACTAGGAGCAGCTCTGAGACTGATTAGGACTGGAACGCCACCTTGTTTTTAACAAAGCTTGGCCCATGGTGCTTGCAGTGCAATCTCCTGTACACAAGGGTGGTCTATGAGCAACTGGAAACCACCACACCCGTCCACGGCCAAGTCCAGCCTCAGGAATTTAGCCATTCAGCCATCTCTGCAGTGAACCTTCTGTTATCCGAATGCCCATTTGTTTGTCGTGGAACAAAGATCGGAGGGCAGAATGCTCTCAGGTCCTAAGTAGGGGACTTCACAGGTCATGCTGTGGTCACTAAACATGCCATGCTGTATGCCAAGGGTGAAATCAGTAAACAGATGCTGAGTAACATTAACGACCTTCAAGTAACAGAATGCTCTTCCAGTAAACCCCTCCTCCCCCCAGTGTGTAAGCAAAATTCTTCCTCAGCTGGACTCAAGTTTATTCCACTGTGATTCCACCCACAGTGTGTGGCCTTGGGGCAGCCACTTAACCTCTTAAAACCTTAGCCCAGGTAAGGGGAGAGTGGAGCACTTCTTTTGGAAGTTAGGGTTTTTCTCTCTGGGGGTACCATCTGCTTCTGGTTCTAAGACGAGCTGGGGGTACCATCTGCTTCTGGTTACAAACGAGCTGGTGAGCTCTGGGTGAGCTCTGTGGGGTCCCAGAAGCTGTGGAAAACCCACATAGACATTTGTACCTCCCCACCAGCCTGCAGATCTGGGAGTTGTAACTGGCTAGTGAGTGTTGACTTGGGGCTGAAGGAGGGAGATGGTCTCCTCTTCTCCACAACGCACCCATCTGACGGAGGACTGCTGCTGCTTTTTTGGGGGAAGAATGTCTTGCTATGCTGCCCAATCTGGGAATAGAGGCTCACACAGTCAGTGCCAGCTTACAGTTGATTCTGAGGAACTTTTCCCTTCCAGAGGCTTTTCCCCTATGCTCCTCCACCTGACACAAAAAAGTGAGGTGGAAGTTGATAAAGAAGAGACCACACATCCAAAGTCTGGCTTCTTCATGTGCAAGCCTGAACAAACACATGCATACACAAGCACACACACTCACACAAAATTTTAAAAACAAATAAAAGTGACTGAATCCTCTAGAACTCATTTCTCTACCTTTCTCCCTCCCTCTGGGGAGGTTTACAGGCCCCAAAGCCTCTCCTAGAAAGTCACTGTGACTCAGAAGGTGGCTTGGAGTGCAGGGCAGGGGACAGGGGCACTGGAGTTGAAGGTGGCTGTAATTTCCATTTTCTAAGTAGGAGCCATATGACCTTCGGCAAGATGTTTAAACATGCTCTCTACTCTTACAACATGACAACAGACGCAGCTTGGGTAGAATGGTTCTACGAGTGGGTTCAGGCAAAATGTCTGCACCATCACTCAGTCAGTGCCTGGGGCAACACTTGAGTGTAATGACTGAGGAACACAAACAGTTAGCTTCATCTGGCCCTGGACCGGCCCCCACACCCCCACCCCCGGCTTTTTTTTTTTTTAAGCAGTGACAGCATCTAAGACAAAATGCCCCTTTAGTTCCAAAGAATCAACACAAATGAACTTCTGTAAATGCTTATAATTTGCAGAAGTTGGGGGCTTTTTGCATGAAAATGGAAGCTTGCAAAGTGACCTCATTTTTAACCACAGCCCTTTTCCTAAATGTCCCTTTGTGGAAAGGCAAAAACTGATTTTCAAAGTCCCACATGAAAAAACACCAGACAATTGCCATAGTAAAATTCTAAGGCGACACAACACAATCCTTGTGGAAAATAGACGACAAGGCTGCCTGTGAAAGGCTGGCTGTCATGTGCTGGAGCCTAAGACCACAGAATGTGTGGGTTGAGAGCAATGGCAGGGCAGGGGTACTTCATACATTTGTTAAGAAGCAGAAGTAACAAAGGATAAAGTTACTTCGTATAAAAGAGCCCCGTTTCCACACCGCATTCTTTCTTCAGGGTGATGTTAAAAAGATTGGACTGAAGTCCACCTCGGATTCCACATACGCCCAATCATTACACACGCCTGTCAGTCACTTCTAGTCACTCAACACTACTGAGACAGGCTGCTGTGAATCTGGGGCTCCCAGGGATCCTGCATATCCTTGGTCCTGAAGGAAATGCATTCGGAATGTAAAGCACCATTCAGGAAGAGGTGGTCTCCACCCTGAGTTTTTAGAGGCTGGTGAGATTCACCTGAGAAACCCTGTCAAGTGGGAAGAACTTGAGACAGACAGCATTTGCTCCACTAGGAGGGAAATGTGAAGAGACTCAAATGCTAGCAACTGGGGAATTACCAAACACAATTGTTATCCCAAAGCCAAACTTTTACAGGGCCCAAGGACCCTTTGCGTCAAGGTGAAGTTATAAAGATACATTTGAGGTTCAACTTTAGTAAGATGTCTCTCAGACCTCTTGGAAAACCCCTAGTGGATTAGATCAGTTCTCTCTCTTCATGGGGTCCAAACCACGAAAATGGGTGCGGGGGGGGGGGGGGAGAGATCACAGTATTCTACTGAGATTTGAGTCACAACTGCTGTTCCTAGGATATGAGGTGACTTTCAGATGTAAATGTCGCCATAGAAAAGCTACAGCAGTCATCTGGGGGCCAATACTCAGCTTGTGGTTTTGAGTGTCATTGGGCACCTCTGACCAAGTGAACAGAGGAGAATAGAGGAACACCCAGTGTGGGCAAAGATCCCCAGTGGAGCACTGGGGGTGGGAAGAAATGTCACAGCAACGTGGAAAACAAGCCCAGGCCTGGCCTGTCTTCACACTTGGTTAAAATTTAACTCAATGTGTTTTGGGAAAAACAGATTATATAAATTATTCAAAATAAAGCTAACAGTTTTTGTTTGTTTGTTTGTTTTTTATGATAACTTAAATCTCCATATATTTTCTCCCACTGCCTAAACAAAGTTGAGCTCCTGAGTGGTTATACATGTTTTGATTTGTGGACAGAGGAAGTAACCTGCTCAGTACAGTTAAAAAGATGATAACTCAAAGTTAGTGATTCTGAAACCAGTAGTTTATCCTCGAGGCCAATATGGGGGGGGGAGCTTAAATTTCAGGTGTGCCTGTGTGAAAGCTCACTTTCAGTTACCATTTTTATCCCAAGACGGAACTCTTAATTTCAAACCAAAACCCAGTGGTGTCTGTGCTGGACAGTTTCATGTCAGTTTGATGTAAGTTTTTTTTTTTTTTTTAAAGATTTTTAATTTTTATTTAACTATATTTTGTGTTGTGTTTTGACCACATGTATGTCTGTGTGAGGATGTCACATCCCCTGAAACAGGAGTTACAGACAGGTATGAGCTGCCATGTGGGTGCTGGGATTTGAACCTGGGTCCTCTGGAAGAGCAGTCAGTGCTCTTAACCGCTGAGCCATCTCTCCAGCCCAGTTTGATGTAAGTTAACATCATCTGAGAGGAGGGAACCTCAAGAAAGAAAACGCCTCCATAAAAATCAGGCTGTAGGCAAGCCTGTAGGGCATTTTCTTAATTAGTGATTGATGGAGGAGGGTCCAGCCCATTGTGGGTGGTGCCATCCCTGGGCTGGTGGTTCGGGTTCTATAAGGAAGCAGGCTGAGCAAGCCACATAGAGAAAGCCAGTGAGCAGCACCCACCCCTCCATGGCCTCTGTATCAGCTCATGCCTCCAGGTCCTGCCCTGTTCTGACTTCCTTTGATGATGAACAGTGATGTGGAAGCATAAACTGAATAAACCCTTTCTTTCCTCTCCAAGTTGTTTTGGTCATGGTATTTTGTTCAGCAACAGAAACTTTAACTAAGCCCGTGGCTTAAGAATACATATATTCACTTGGTTTGACTCACTCAAAGAAATCCTGCAGCCAAGACATAAGATAAAAGTAAAGTTGAAGTTCAGGCAACCAAATACTAAACATAAAATGTCATTTTGCATATAGCACCTGGACCTCAGCTCTCACCTACCCCCTGTGCATGTGTGCATGGATGCTCGATTTTGTCTCCCCCACCCCACCTCTCTCATTATTACTCCGTTTTTCTCTTTCTATATACAGAGATCTCTGAAAGTGTTGCTTTTTATTTATTATGTATACAGTGTTCTGTCTGCATGTATGCCTTCAGGCCAGAAGAGGGCACCAGATCTCATTATAGATGGTTGTGAGTCACCATGGGGTTGCTGGGAATTGAACTGAGGACCTCTGGAAGCGCATCCAGTGCTCTCAACCTCTGAACCATCTCTCCAGCCCAAGTGTAGCTTTTTAGAGCAAAACTTCTTTGACTCTCAACAGACTTTGAGGTTTTATACCCAGATCACCCTAGGAAGAAGGTCCAAGAGGTCTCTGCAACCAGAGACCTCTTTAATATGTTAAAGCTTAAGAATCCTCACTATTAAGGACCAGAGAGGTGACTCAGCAGTTAAGGGCACATACTGCTCTTGCAGAGAATTGTCATTCAGTTCTTCTCACCTATGTCAGGTGGCTCATAACCTCTTCCAACTCTAGCGCCAGGAGGGGCTCTGATGCCTCTGGACTCTGTGAACATCTGCACTTATGTGCATACCCCCCACCTCCATATAGACATAGTTAAAATATTAAAAACACATCTTTAAAAATAGATCTTTACTATCAAATGTTGGTGGATGCCTGAGACTTTTTCAGCTGCTTCAAACTACCTTCATGGAAGCAACACCTTCATACTGGTGTTGCAATGGGAGGTCTTCTCCTTCCCTTTTCTCAGGTTCAGCATTTGGAAGTCTATGAATTACACTGATAGAGAGAGAGAGAGAGAGAGAGAGAGAGAGAGAGAGAGAGAGAGAGA
>CAJQZJ010033130.1:589879-656813 GCA_907164525.1 Lophiomys imhausi
TCTCTCTCTCTCTCTCTCTCTCTCTCTCTCTCTCTCTCTCTCTCTCTGTGTGTGTGTGTGTGTGAGATCATTCAAACATGTCTTCCTTTTAAAGATTATTTTTTCTAATCACACTAGCATAATTTATCAGCATGACTTTTAAAGAATCCCATCTTTAATGAACTGAGCTTATCAAGGAGTGCTTGCTCTGATGTTTGCAGAGACATAATTAAACACCCAGCAAGCAGCCAAGTGGCTGAGGACAAAGGTTGCTCCTGAATTACCTACCCATCTGCCCCACACATAATGACGATGATTGAAGACCCCGGGGAGGAGAACCAGGCACACAGCTAATCACTGTGAGACATCCTTGCACTCTGAAGAACAGCCCTATGCATGCCAGAGTGAAGGGAAACACCTCATTTGGGAAAGGACAAGCCGGACAGCATGGCATGAGGAAAGAATGGCCTCACAGCTATCAATATGTAGAACAGTACTGCCTTCAATAAACATTAGACTTCATCATTTGCTGCTGGGTTGGGAACTGTTTTCGTTAAAGGAGTGGGACAGCCATTAGAGTACACAGCCCAGGCCTCAACAGCACTGGGACACATGGCTTTTGTTCCTATTTCTCTTCGAACTACACTGCCCAAAACTGTAGGTACATATGTCTATTTCCATGAATAAAAGTTAAATTAAATTTAAAATGCAGGTTTTCAATTGCATTAGTTATATTTCAAGTGTTCTACTGCACAGTACTGACCTAGAATGTGATGCTAAAATATTGAAATGAAGAAACCAAGCCAGCATTCCCCAGAATATGTAAGAAAGAAAAGACAAGTTAAAATTTCAAATTATACTCGAAAAACCAAAAAAAAATCAAATTATATAATGTTTTGCATATACTGAAAAGGTATAGGAAACAATGAGGAACACTTACAGCCTAGTGTTTAACTTGGCCAACCCTCTACACTTGTATTTCAGTCTGTATTTCTGTAGCTATAACAAAATATTTGAGGCTGAGTACTAAACAAGGATTCAAAATTCTGGTGGCTAGAGGGTCCACAAAGCATGGCACCTGCACCTAGAGAAGATATCCCTAGCTTCACCTACCTAGAGAAGTGGAAAAGTGAACCAGCATGAGCAGAAGAAACAGCATGTGACGTGGCCTCATTTTATAACAACTCACTGTTCAGAGCACTAACCTGGTTCTTAAATAACTACATTACTCCCTTCTAAAGATGGCACCCTCAAGACTTCTGCTAGGATCCATCAAAGGATCTACGGTATCCTAATGCGCTGAAGACTACACCTCTAGCTCATGAGCTTTTGGGGAATATAAATCATACCAATTTTCCATACTGTCTCCCCTTCTCTACTCCCCATTTTTGAGTAAATAAAACACCATGAAAGTAGAACTTTCATAGGATCCTTTATGTGCATATGTATAAGCACATCCACACCCATGCGTGTATATGTATATATGTATATGTGTACATCCACACCTACATGTATATGTATATATGTGTGAAAATCCACATGTATATGTGAATATGTATGTGTACACATCCACACTCACATGTGTATATGTATGTATGCATAGCTATACCACATATGTATATGAATGAGTGTGTGTACCCATGTTAAGGCTAGATGTTAATGTGGGGTGTCTTCTTAATTGCTCTCCACTTCCATTTCTGAGACAAAGTCTCTCACTAAACCTGGAGCTCACCCATTCTGCTAGGTCTGGGCTGGCCAGTGAGTCCCCAGGATCCTCCTGCCTCTGCCTCCGCAGCTTTGGAATTACAGGCATGCCCTGAAATGCCTGGCCTTTTGTGTAGGTGCTGGATATTCAAATTCAGGTCCTTAGCACTTCCCTGAGACATCTCCCAGCCCTCACTGGATGGGTCCTTTTTAATGAGTCATATAAGCTATTGCACTGAAAAACTCAAAGGACACAAGTGACGAAGCCAAAAACCTGGCCCCAGAGTCAGACAGTCTGGGCTCTGAGTTTCCTGGAAAACTCCGAGTAATTCTAGAATATCTATCTGGAAGTCCACTAAGGTTTAAGGTGGAACAAATTCAAATACACAAAAGAATGCATAAATACCTCTTTTTAGAGGCAGAAATGAAAAGCGTGTATTGCAAGTGCCAACTCTAAACTGTAAGCATATTAAGGCAAATCAAGATTTGGCCACCAGGAACAGCTTCAGTAGCACCTTTGAGTTTTATAATTTCAGAGTACACGTCTTGCAATCTATTCACTTGCTGTCTTCTTAAAAGAGAATAAAGGTGTGTGCTTTAGCTTATAAAGTGAAGGGCTGGAGAGATGGCTCAGTGGTTAAGAGCACTGACTGCTCTTTCAGAGGTCCTGAGTTCAATTTCTAGCAACCACATGGTGGCTCACAACCATCTATAATCAGATCAAGTGCCCTCTTCTGGCCTTCAGGCATACATGCAGATAGAGCACTCATAAATTAAACAAACACACAAAGAAATCTTTTAAAAAATGTTAACAACAACAACAAAAAGAAGAAAGTGAAAAAATGGTCTTTTGGAGTACAGGGAGCCTGGGCCAAAGAGACCATCTTTCTAGTCTTGGTGAATCTTTCAATGTGTTTGTAATATCAGGAAGCAAGTGGACTCATCATTTTGCAAGCTTCTTTTATGCAAAGAAAGTGGCTGCTTGTTTATGGTTGGCCAGACAAAAGATCCCCTGCAGAGACTGTAATGAATTGTCCTCACATATGAATACAAGGAACATCTTCCCTGTCCAAATTCTTAACACGCTTTTATCTTAATGTCACATCTCCTATATCCCCAGATCCAGCAGACTCCTGCCTGACATCAGCATCCGGAAAATGAGTTTCGCTGGGTGGAGAGATTCAAGTGACCAAAAAATGAAAGCAAAAATCCGTTGCTTGAGTTCTGGATGGCCCATCTTCATTTGCTCTTTGGGAAAGATCACTCATTTTTGTCATGAAGAAAGTATCAGGAGTCTATATTCTCAAAACATGGCATCCTGTACAGGGCAAAGCAGATGAGAAACACAGGAGCCATAGCTACATGTATGTGAAGCAGTGTCTTGCGTCAAACGCTGTGGACTGTGGGAATATATTTCTGTTACTATTTTCCTCAAACAATCATGTAGTAAAACTGGCCTACCTGATGCTACACAGAGCTTTTTCTTGGTTGTTTCTGGGTTTCTCTCCTATTTATAGCGTGCCATGTGGGCAGCTAAGCCTCTGTTATTTATCCCAGTGCCTCCCATCCTCTCAGTGCAGAGACTGCTCTGGGCTTCTCTGATACTGCAGAATATGGCAAGTGACAGTGAAGTGACATGCCACACAACCTGGCCGTCAGCTACTCTACGTTGACAGGCTTCTGCTCCAGCACTGAATGTCCCACTCATGGGCAATTTGTCCTGGTACTTAGGAAACTTTCCTCTGCTGCAGCTGGATTGGCCCCCTGTCCATGAGAGGAACCTGAATGCCCCTCTAGCACTGCATGCTGCCATTGTGACATGCAGTGAATGACGGGAATGGAACTCACTCCAGTCCTGCCCACACAGATGCTAGCTCTGGCCTCAACCTCTATGTCCGCCTGTGACCTACAGATCCCCACAGTTGTTCCAAGTCTGAGTCAAAGACATCAGATTTCACTCTTTCCTCCCCTGCATGGCCCAGGGTCCCCACAATCTTCCTGTGTTTGGATCTTCTTTGCTCTAGTCATTTTGCCATTACTAGATTTGCTGTGGCCACGATTCTGCCACAGAAAGATCGCCTCTTTTGTCACCAGTTTAACAGCTCATTCCCAAACAACCAAGGGCCAACAGATCCTTTCTAGGCTTCCTTCCCAGTGCTACATGATTAGAGCTATTAGAGCTATATCTCTGGCTGGGATTCCAGGGCCTGTGGCTCCTGTCCAGCTTCCCTCTCACTCTCTTGAAGGACCATGGAGCATCACTCGCTGACTTTCAGTTCCCCAAATGCACCCTCGAGATGCCTTTCTGCCACACCTTTGTTGCCTCAATCCTCTTGTGAGAAACATTCAGTCCTCACAGCGCCAGGGGGAATTCTAACACTCATGAGATCCAGGTGAAAATTCTCCACCCAGGTGAAGCTTCTCAGGTCATGCAGCTATGTTTCCCCCTAGCATTTAAAGAACATACACTTTATGCCTTTAAATTAAACACACATTGTGGGAACTTTATGACAATACAGAAATATTTTTAAAAATGTGAAATGATCATCAATAGTCCAAACTCAGTCCGATCAAACTGTAGTTTCCTCCCGATCTTCAAGAGCTATTTAAAAGGTTGATTATCAACTTGCATTTGTTTTTCAGAATTTCACCGTCAACATTTTTCAAAGTCGTTGAAAACACTGTCCCCTTGGGGTGTTCCTACAAGGTCTGGCAGGGAGGTTATGTCATTTAAGACTCACTGTCAGGTTGGGCCTCTGGTCGCTTGGCATTCTGTAGTCTCACTATCATACCCCCACCTATACCGGCTTCCTTGAAGGACATTTACCTCATCGTGGAGATGAGTCCTTCTCTCTCTTGCACCTCCATGGCTCTTATGAAGACAGACTGATGGGCTGACAGATGCCGTGCCCTGAATGCCTGGGTTTCACATGATGTTTACTTCTCACAACGGAACTGTGGAGTGCTCACTATGATGTCAGTGGCAGTGACCTGTCATCCATTCCCCTTGGTGAGAGGCAGGACTCAACCACAAAAGGGAGCTGTGGTTGAGCTGTGGTTGAGCTGTGGTTGAGCTAACCCCAATGCTGGGGCTCTGTTTGGGGCTCCTGCTCTCTACTGGGGTCTTCTGGGCCTTGAACTTTGTTCTCTTGGCTCTCTCTTTAGATTGCATAGATCTCTGTGAGGGCTCTTGGATCTGCCTAGACCTCTGGGAGGTACTCCTGTCTGTCTCCTTTCTTGGTCAAAAGCCTCTCCACTCACTTATGATACTTATAGGGACTTGAGACTCTTCTCAATCCTGCCTTTATTGTCCTGGTCATATCTCTCCAGAACTTCCTTCTCCACCTCCCTGTCTCCTGTCCCTCTACTCTGATCTAGGCTGATGTTCCTTTTGCTTTAGGCAGTGGCAACAGTGTCTTAGGGTTCTCCCACTTTCCAACTAGCCAGCTACATTTCAGTTAAAACAATCTTTTCAGGAACAAACCTAGTGTGTCCACTGAGATTATCCCCTTACAGCAGGGCATATTAGGACCTGTCTGAGGCCATATGCCTCATCTTAGTCAACTCTCACTTCTCCTGAGATCTGACCAGGAGATGACAGGAAAATTAGGCTTCAAGCCTTCTTATACACTCAGAAAAAGTGATTTACTATCCCAGCAAGGGTCTTTACCTGGTAACGAAGAGACAAGCCCTTCTCCAAGGAGCTACAGACCACAGAGTGGGGGGTGGGGGATAAGTGTGTGTTCTTGTTCCAGAGGGAAGCCAACTGATCCTCATCCTTCCACCTGCTTCCTCAGACCTCATGGCCCTGCTGGAAATAGAAGCTAATCTCTCATTACCCCTTTGGAAAGTAAACAACTGCTCCCCCTGGGCAAACACATACGCCACAGGGCCTTCTCTGAGCAGGTTCATAAGATGGCGCTTCTTACTGTGGCCTGTGAGGACATCAGGGTTTTCTACCAAGGAACTTAGGAAGTGGAGGCTCTCCTATTCTTCTGGCCTCCTCTCCCACCTTTCATCTCCCTCCACCCAGTTCTGTGTGCTGGAGCGAGTCTATCCTCCAACCCTTGAATAGCACCGAACTGGTTAGGGGGAATCCCGAATGGTTTTGCCTCTCCTTGTCTAAATCTGGTCCAAGCAATGACTCTCAACTATTTTATCAAAACACAGGTCCAAAGGCACATGGAGGGAGCCTTGTGGCCCCTAGAATTTGGGGTATTCTCTCTAGAATGTGAATCATCTATAGTGTATCCCTGTTGGTGCTAAACTGGGTCGGAATACCCCTTCTCTCCTCTCTCTGCACTTCCCCAGAGCCTGGCTGGTAGTAAGGCTGTCAGCATTGGTATAACTGTTTTTATTATATTAAGATGCATCATCTCTCTTCCCACATACCTTTGTGCTCCTGTTTGGCAAAGAATATTGAATATTCAACCAACCAAGTAGTTTAAATATCATACCGCTGGGGAGGTGGAAGAGGAGAGGGGAGAAGAGAAATTCCTGGAATGAGTTGGAAATGAGTCAAATGGGAAAGTAGAAAGAACCCTAGCAGACTATCATTCTCCCATAGAGACCCTGGAGGAAGGACCCACACCAGTCTTTTAACTCCTGACACATGGTGGAGATGATCAGTCAGTGGTCACCTCTCTGGCTACAGTTTACATTCCATAGATTCTAAACCTTTGTATTCCTTTTGTATTCAACATCTGGCTACAGTGTTAACATTCCATAGATTCTATAAACCTTTGTATTCCTTCTGTATTCAACAGTCTGTAGGAAGAGGTAGCATCATAGCTGCAAGATTCTTTCCAGATACTGGATAATAGTGACACAGGACACAGACACATGTGTGTGCACATACACAAACTTCATGAAGCTCTTAAACTGTCTTATGTACAATGCATGAAATCCTTTTGTTTTTAAACACTGAGCATGACTCATCAAATGGACTCCATAACCTTTGCTGGAGTGTATTATGAACTGAAGTTTTATAACCTTGCTGTAAAGGAGGGTCAGAAACTTAAGGATCCCCTTCCCTCAACTCCTGTCTGCCCTCTACCCTGTTTTTGTACAATCCATGGCCAGTTTGGTGCTAAGAACAATGTGACACTTTTAAATTGTGAGGCTTAACATGGAATTAAAATTTTAGCCCCCGCAAGCAATGCTTTGTTGGAATGAACACAGCTACCCAGCCTCATTCCGGACTGTCCTGGCTGCTACTGCTTGTGAATGGCAGTGGTATGTGTGAGAAGATGAGGCAGGAGGATTTAAATTTAAGGCCATTCTGGGCTGTAAGGTGAGGTTTTTTTTTTTTTGTCACAAACAAAAAAGGAAGGGTGTCGCTGAGCTGTGCAGCAACTCAATTTATTTCCTAGCACATTATGGAAAGGTGTGACTACACTTGCCCCTAGGGCAGTGGAATGGACTATCTGATCCTTTTGTCAAACAGCTTTCAAAATGGGGTGTTTTCGTCATGTGCTTCAAATATCTAGCAGAAAAGTCAGTAATATTATTTATAAAAATACATATGGTGGTTCTATTAGGAAAGCCTACTCTCAGAATAATGGAAGGCCAGGTTACCACCCTATCAGAAAGGGTCCAAATGGAACATGAGGGCAGCAAGGGAGAAGGTGTGAGGGCCTCCCTGTCTGTACAGAGAGGATAACAAGCTAGGAACATCAAAGAACATTTTAATTTTTAATGTTCTTCTCCTTTTGAGGCATTTAATTTGTGGTGGGAGAGAAAGATGTGTTCTCTAAAACTATCCCTTTAAAATTTACTAACTGATCAATGTGAGCCTGTATTTCCACTACCAGAAGTGACACCAGGCTGGGCAATTTGAACACTGTCCACTTAAAATTCAAGGAACCAGCGTCAGATGAAAAGTACCCTCGGAATGCCTGCAGACAAAGGCCTCATAAAAGACTAATGCTATTCGTCTAGAATTACAGGAAAGAAAGTGAAGGCTGGAGAGGCCCTTTAGTCCCAGCCTTTGTAAGGGCCCCTTGATGGAAAAGAAAGCTCCCCATTAGCATTCTAGTCGGGGATCTTTGTCCAGTGTAATCTGAGGACTGTGGAAAGAAAGCGCCTGGTGATTTAACCTCCTTGGGTGGAAAAAGACGAGTGAGGGGGAAGAAGAAAGGGAATCTCATGTTATCCACTCGTGTTGGCAGAAAGGCACATGCCATGATTTTATGGGGCTGGAGTGATGGGCTGGGCACTGCAGGGCTGTTTCTATAGAATGTCAGGCCATGCACAGCACTAGGCCAACAGGCTCTGAGCACACAGCTGCCGCAGAGGCTGGATAAAAGGCCCTTTCTGTCATTCCCTAGCCCCCCCCCCCCCCCCCCCCGCTGCTCTGGAAACCTCTCTAGCCTTCACCCTTCTTGGCTCTGCCTCAGACGGGCCATGGACACTTCAGGAGCCACAGTGAATCTCCTCCCTGTCTCCTTCCTACCCGACTCCATGCCAAGAAAGCCAGAGGGCCTTACGGATGCCACATTCCTACTACTTGGCATCAATACTGTCACCAAGGAGACTTGTTGCTTCCTTGGGGATACCCAGAAGATGCAGGTTGTAACACATTTGTGACAGAGATGCATGCCCCTAGATGAGCAGGATGGAAGGAGATGATGCCAAGACCTGTGCAGATGGTAGAACCATCTCGAGGCTGCCAGAGAGCCCCTGTGACAAGCCAAGCAGGACAGGAGTGAAGAATGCCCCAAGGGGGGGAGAAGGTGGCCCAATGCCCAACTGGCAAAACTGCTCCTCTTTGTAACTAAAGTTAAGGTCAAAACACTCTGTTGTCTCCCTTCTGCACAGAGCTCCTGGAGGCTAATTAACCCAGGCACATTAGGAGAGCAGGAAGAAAAAGGACGGTGTGTTCTAGAGCAGTGGTTCTCAACCTTCCTAATCCCATGAGCCTTTAACATAGTTCCTCATGTTGTGGTGACCCCCAGTCATAAAGTTATTTCTGTTGCTACTTTATAACTGTAATTCTGTAATTTTGTTACTATTATGAGTCATATAACTTAAATATTTTTGAAGACAGGGTTGCAAAGGGGGTCGCGACCCACAGGTTGAGAACCACTGTTGTAGAAGAAGCCCTGCAAAAGCCTTTTGGCCTGCTACAACTGAGGAATCTACACATGCAGATATATCTAGACACATAGGCACACACATGAGTTACATAGATGTAAATGCACACAGGGCATAGGAACACACACACACACACACACACACACACACACACACACGAGAAAGAAAAGGTACGTACACTTGTGTGTGTGTACACCTTAAGTCCCAGCTGCACTGGTGTGTACACCAAGGGCATCTGCTTTAAATGTTCAAGTTCTCCAGGCTGTGATCTTCACCTTATTCTCACTTTCCCACCTGACAATCAGAAACTTGCTAGTTGAGATTCACCTGAATCATGGGAGTCTGTGAATCATATTCTCATCTCTATGAAAATGACTAGACTGCTTTAGGAGATGAGACTTACTGTGACTCACTGGTGTTCAAAAAAAAAAAAAAAAAAGGAATTGCAATCTGACCTTAATCCAAGTGTGGGATTTTTTGGCGACAAGGAAAAGCTACAATGAAACAGCTTGAGCAGCAGGTGGGAACACTTCAGTGTGACATCCAGATGAGTACAGAGTGCAGCACACATCTGGAGGGAGGTCAGATGGCTGCCAGCTTTCCATTACATCGGGGAGCCTGTCACATGGACCCTGGAACCCTCCTGCCACTCACAGTACCTCTGGCCATCAGCCATGTTCCAAAAGGACTCTGAGCAGAATGATGAATAGGGTGAAAAGTCTTAAGGACAAGAGCAGGAAGCAAATATGATCACTGCACAAATATTGACAAATACCACAATTCATGAGATCTAAGACTAGCTAGTGCTCCACTTACTCTAAAATACACATGACAATTGGCTGACTCAATGTTTAAAAGAGAATCCTTCATCCCTGAGGATTTTGAGGAGCAGTCAGTAGAGGGCTGCAACTGACAGCACTGGGTTTTTACCTCCTGCCGAGGCCCAAACTTGTTTTTTGTTTTCTTCATATTATTCTAGTATTTGAATTAAGAAAAAGAGAGAGAGAAACTGTGTTTTGTCTTCTAAGCCTCAGTCAGGATCTCTGTTAGGAGGTTCCCCCATGTCTCCAGTCGCCAATCATAGCCTGTTCTATGGCACTTGAGTTAAATGACTTCCTGTGTCCCCTCAACTGGAGAATGTGAAACACTAGTGCTAGGTTTGTAGGAGCAAGCTGCCCTGATTCTAGGGCTTATTAAGGTTTCCTAAATCACACCTGTATCAGGAAAACATTTAAAGAGAAATCAAAGACAAGCACTCTGAAATGTTTGATTCCAAACCAACAAGTCTATCAGGTGTTACTTTCCTGGGCAGGGGTCTTTGACCTCCTCTTCCTCTTTCCAAAGTTATTCATCTGTCCCTTGCCCTGCCACTCAAATGTGCTCATGACATTTTTGACTCCCAGGGGTACTGTCATTAAAAAGGAGACAGCTCTTTTTTTATTAGAGGCAGACTCTCCCTTCTACAGGTTTCTTAGGAGGCGGATCTGACTCCAGGTAAGATGGATTGGAAGAAGCCATATGCAAAGGTACTTTCCAAGTTTCAGGCCCCAATTGTTTCTAATCTCCTTCAAGCATGTACCTCTGCAATTCTCTAAGAAGATACTAAGAAAAGGCCTTTGTGTGGTCAGGTGACTGAATTCCCTAATGGGAGCCTGGAGGTAAGAGGTGCTAAGTTGCCTTACTTCTCTGGTAAACCTTGGTAGATTTGTGGGAATTTTGGTAACAATCACAGATGGTTTTCTCAAGATCAACATGGCAGAGATCAGAAGCCACAGAGGAACTTCAAGGTCATAGGTATATGGGGCCCCACATGAACCACATGATATAGTTCATTCAGCCTGGAGCAGTCAGGGTATAAGATAGGCAAAGACTCTCTCCCAGATCTTGGTGACTAATTAACAGGAGACAAACATGGGAGATTGAGGGTTCCAGGGCTTAGGGTTCTGGGGCTTTCCTCTCTTCTGCTGCATGTGCCTTTATATGATGTAGCTGGTAGGAACAAAGGATTCTCCACCCATCCCCACTGCATTTAGTGTGTGTTGCCACAGCAGTGATCCATGCATCGTGGTCACACCCACAGGCATATTAGGGATGATGTTGCATGCCTCATTAACAGAACAGTGTCCTTCCTCGCTCAGAGCGTGGCATGTAGAAGTACTCACCAGGTGATGGATGAACCATCTGTTAATGGATGAATAATAGGAAGGATGGGAAACAGGGTCTCTGAGGAAGAGAATGGCGTGCAGTGATTCATATCATCTGTGTTAGTTAGCTTTGAGTCAGGTCAATTTACACAGAGGAAGTGGTCCTTTGGGCTCCAGTTTTCGAGGTTCCAGCCCATGATCAGTCGACCCTTTTGCTATTAGGCACATGGTGAAACATTATGGAGGGAACAGGTGCTGGAGCAAATACCACTCCTTTTCCAAGAAACAAAACAGAGAGGAAGAGGCCAAGGTCCCACAGTCCCCTTTGAGGACATGCCTCCCATTATGCCCATCCTCTTAAAACTTTCATCATCCTCCAGGAATGTCATCTTGGCAGTCAATCCCTTAACATCCAAGGACACAACTGTAGCACCATCTCCAACTTCTTAATTCATCAGTCAAAAAATTAGTGACTCTTTACCATGGAGAAGGAGCTATGCTGGGTCATGTGGATCATGCAATGTATTGCTGAATCTTAGGATTCCGTGTCATTTTTATTTAATCTTTGTTCTCTCTCTCTCTCTCTCTCTCTCTCTCTCTCTCTCCTTGATGGGTATGGTGGTGCATGCCTTTAAACCCAGTACTCTGCAGGCAGAGGCAGGTGGATATCTGTGAGTTCAAAGCCAGCCTGGTCTACAAAGCAAGTCTAGGACAGCCAGCCAGGGGTACACAGAGAAACCCTATATCAAAAAAAAAAAAAGGTCTCATATGTCCATAAGCAGGTGACATACAAGCACAAAGCCCTGCTTGGAGGGCCACACACATTGCTGTGTGGACTCTGCCTTTGAAGTAGTCAGTTGGGTGCCTTTGCAGTTTTCCTTCCTTTAAGCAAGCAGTAGGGAAGAAACACAGCAGGACTCCTGCTACCCAGTTTATAAAACACTAGTGCCCCTCTACTGTTCAATGACATGTTCAAGTCCATAACCCTGGGTTCCCATATTCCACCCCATCAATATGGTAGCTACCCTCTCCAGTTAAAACTGTCTCCTGAATGCTGACTGCCAGCTCCTCAAACAGAATGACGGACAAAGGGGGTGTGGGGGCTAACTGCTATAATCCTAGCATGTAGGAGGCTGAGGCAGGAGGATTGCAGTTGAATTCTAAATGCCAGTCTAGACCACCTGAGACTGAACCTCATAATAAGATGGATTGAGATGTCCGAGTACTATCAGTTTTTTGACCAAGGAAGAGTTTCTTTGTTGCCAGGAATGGAGTGTAAGAAAGGACAGATAGGGCACTTACTTTCTTCTTCTTCTTTCCACTAAGACTCTTTACTTTCAGTGTGATGACAAAAAACTGAACAAAACACAAAAATACAAAACAGAGCAAAAAGCTCACCAAAGCTGTGTGTATGTGTGTGCAAGCCTGTGTGTAATTTCTTGCCACTGACCTATGGAAAAGAGAGTGAGCAAGGGTACAGGATAGTGGGGAGCAGATGCAGGGAAAGGCCAGGGTGTGGTTATTATGAGTTTGGGCCCCATTCCTCCCATCAGCCCTCCACAGGCTCCAGAACTGGGCCACGTGTGGGCTACTTTCTCCTCCATTCCTTCTAAACATTAATTTCCACAGAGAGAAGGCAGAAGAATAGCATCATTTTCTGCATCATCGGCTAACTTCCTTTATATTTCTAAAGTCAGAAGTCCTAAGCCCAGCCTTGTCTCCAGACAGTGACCAGGATTGGTAGAGGTATGGTTCCTGTGTCCTTCTCTTCCTACAGCAACACAGGAGAGCCTCTGAGATAGGACACAGAGGCTTTTCTTTTTCTTTGTTTGTTTGTTTTTTTTTTTTTTGTAATGGTTGGCAAGAGAGCTCAGTGGGTGAATATGTCTACTGTCAAAGCTGACAAGCTGAGTCATATCTCTAGGACCCACATGGTGGAAAGAGAGAACTGACTCATACAAGTTGTCCTCTTACCCCCATATGAACACTGTGGCATGCATGTGAGTTTGTGTGCATGCATGCACACATGTGCATGTGCACACACAATTTTAAAAATGTAATAACCTGAAAATAAAAGGAATTTTAAAAGGACAAATACTGTGGGCACCATTTGTGTAAAGCTTTTTAAAAGGCAACCTATGAGGGTTCAACGTTCTAGACACTGTGTGGGGCCAGTGCAAATGTGGACTAATCAAAAGCAAATTATGGGACTCACACAAGACAAACGGGGCAGTGGGGGCCTTTGGAGAGGGGAAGGGTGGGAAGATAGGGCAGAGGGCTGTGCTTCATTAATAGGGCTTCTCACAGGGTAAGACATGGATACATGCAATGTCAAACACATATCATAGTCGATACTGAAGAAAATCAGAACTTAGGCTTTCCTGGGAGTGCCTTCCTGAAACATGGCAGCCTGCAGATTCTCCATGACTGTGGCCACCACAAACACTCTTTCTATTTTGTTTGTTTGTGTTTGAGACAAGGGTTTTTTGTTGTTGTGTGTGTGTGTGTGTGTGTGTGTGTGTGTGTGTGTGTGTGTGTATAGCTCTAGTAGTCCTAGAACTTGCTCTGTAGACCAGACTGGCCTTGAACTGGCAGAGATCAGCCTATTACTGCCTCCCAAGTGCTGGGATTAAAGGTGTGTGTCACCACTGCCCAGTTTACCAGAAACATTCAAAAGGAAACAGCCAGCGAGTGTGCAGCTGCCAGAACTGGATCATACGACACTGTCATAAGTCCATCTTTAATGTGTGCAGGGCTAGTGAGAACAGCCCTGTCAGAGAAGTAGTGACCTTTGCCCAGGAAGGGGGAAATCACCCTGGGGTTTGGCAGTCTGGCACTTCCTCATTTATCTCTGTAAACTGAGTTGACCCTGCACTAGACCTGAATGCCACTGTTTCTCTATCCTGGGCAGCCCTTCAGGGTTCTGCACAGAGGTATTTATCTTGGAGCTGGACTTCCTATGCCTGAAGCACCTGAAGCACTTTGTTGTGAATATGCTGTCCTCACTACCATGAGCTTCAGAAGTGAGGAAGGCCCTCTGGTTTTGAAATCTGCCCAAGATCTCAAAAAAAAAAAAAAAAAAATCTATAATCAGGTGAAAATCACACTCAGGACCTCCAGAGCACATGTAGATGGATGCCTCACCTCAGAATCCCTCACAGACATATAAATAAAGATATCAGGTGCTTTCTCCATTTCCAAGAAGGAAGTGACACCTTCAAAGGGAAATTCATGGTCACTGTGGGGCAGAGTAGTTCTGTCAGAAGTGCCAGCTCTTGGACCCTGACTGGAGCACACAGGCAATCTGTGAGTGTAAGCAGGCCAAGTGGCTTAGCCTGAAAGGTATCAGAGAATGAGAAGCAATACCTAAAGCAGGTGCCAGTGAGAAAGCCCATGTGGCTGAAGTACCCACATCACAACCCAGAGCCTCAAATTCCAGCAACATTTCAATGTCATGGGGGACATGACAATACCATGGCTTTTGCCAAACATCTCTTTACCTCAAACAAAGTCAAGAGTACTATAAAGCTTTCAGTGCAAAGAGTCAGCTAGAGGACCCTTCACAGTCCCAGAAAGTCTGCTAATAATTATCCACACACCTTTCTTCTCCTCTTCCTCCTTTTTAAAAAAGTATGTGGCTTTTTCAACAGAAGAGGGATTGTTTTTCTTATCAGCTAGCATAAGGAAGTCACTTCAGACCCAGGTGGTACTTTTCCTGGCTTTCTACCCAATGAGTTAACATGTGAGCCTTAACTTCTGAATTCTCTGTACTCGTCTTACTTCTTCCCAAGCAGCAAAAAGATACCTAAGGGTGTCATAACAAAAATATTTTTTATATTTCAGTTTACCAAGATGAGTGAGAAATATGTTCTTATTTAGCATCCCATCTTGTCCCTTGGTTGGAAGGACACTGAATAATGACCAATAACTGCAAGCAGAAGGAAGCTGCGTATCACATAAGCCTTACATGTACTCATTCCGAGTGGGTCATGTTGTGGAGATGGCAAGGTGACCACGCCACATTGCTGGTCTCAAGGGCAACAGTAAGAAAAGGCTTACTTGGTGTGTGAGCCTTGCATTCAGAAATGCAAGGGGAGAGCCAGACCCAGGGGAGGGCATTGCCAAGAAAATAGCATTTGAACTTGGCCCTAAGAGAAGGCCAGTACCACACTGTCTTGTCAGAGGGAGATGTGGGCAGGAAAGTGGGCAGTCTAACATCTAAGCAGAAGCAAGGAATGTCTATGCAGAGAGGCCCAGAGACCAGTTAGCATCTCAGAAGCAAACCTAAGCATTGGTGGGCTATGAATGGAAAGCGTTATAGAAAGCAATACAGTTGTTACTAAAAAAATAAAAATAGAATTGCTATATGACCCAGAAATCCCATGTGTGAATTTATATATGAAATATTTAAAATCAGGATCCAAAAGTGAGTGAATCAATGATCCCATGAGTATTCACATGTTTACTGTGTTACTCAAAGTAGCTAAGACATGGAAACAACTCTACCTCATTATTGTATGAATGGATAACCCAAATTGGGCCAAAACCACACAGTGAAGCAACATCAGCTTAGTGAGGAAAAAGATCATGCCACATGGATGAACTTCTGGGAGATTATGCCCAGTGAGATACCATAATCGCAGAAGGCAAACACTGTATGACTTTACTTACATAATTCCTCTGAAAATACACAGTCATAGAACCAGACTGCAATGGTAGCTGTGGAGGCTGGGGTCAGGGACGGGGAACCACTAACCAGCTAGTATGAAGCTTAGATCAGCTAGGGGCGCTCCACCTAAAGGCAGTGATACCTTGCCAGTTATTTTACAAATTATCCAAAGGGTGGATCTCACATTAAATGTTCCACTAATCTTTAGAAAAAGGTCTCCAATATAGTTGACTTCATTCATCGATGAAGACACCAGAAAACACCACAGCTCTGACAAGAGAGCAAAGCAGGGACTGGAGGATGGTCATCACAAGGGAAGGGGCTTTGCAGTGTGTGTGAGTGGGGTCACACTGACACACTGGAATCATTCTGCGTCATGTTTCCACATTGGTTTCCCACTGGTGTGCTCCATCCTCCATGTCTCAGTTACTTAGGACAGGGAGCCTCAGCTATCTACTGCACAGAAGAGAACCCTTGTATGACTTCACACATAGGAACAGAGGCCACATGCAGAATATGAATCATTTCAGCTGAGAGAAGGATGGGTACTGGGAAGGGAATGTAGAATTCAGAAGCAGAAGTAGTATTCTAGACTGCTCGAACTAGCACTTTTTTTTTTTTTTTGGTTTTTTTTTTCGAGACAGGGTTTCTCTGAATATCTCTGGCTGTCCTGGACTCGCTTTGTAGACCAGGCTGGCCTCGAACTCACAAAGATCCGCCTGCCTCTGCCTCCCAAGTGCTGGGATTAAAGGCGTGCGCCACCACCGCCCGGCCGAACTAGCACTTTTTAAGACAGCATCTTAACCATTTCTGAGTATACAGCTCAGTGGCTATTAGAAACTTGTTATTTTATTACTGTGTGTGCATGCGTGCACGAGTGTATGATGTATATATGTGAATACGTGTGCACGCATGTCACTGTGTCATAGGACAATGCCCAGGGCTCAGTTCTCTTCTTCTGCCTTTATGTGACTTCTAGGGATTGAACTTGGATTGCCAGTGAGACAGCTCAACAGGTAAATTTCATATTGTAATTATTTTAACAATAAAAATCATTGCATCCTTTCCACCTTTCCACTGAAAACATAGAACAAAAAAAAGAAAGAAAGAAAGAAAGAAAGAAAAGTAGGTACGATTTGTTCTTGGAAGCTCAGGCCCACCTGTACTCCTTCAGGAGTCCCATGTCCAGGAGGGTCAGGTGAGTTCAATCTCTAGGATACAGAGGCGAAGTTGGCTCTATTATCATCCTCAAGGGTCATGTCTCTTTGTGGCTTAAAATAGGGGCCTGTGTCCTACTGGTTGGACTTCAGGCCCTGGCTTGGAGCAGAGGGAGGTCATTTCAGGCCCTCAACATACCTACAGTCAACCTTGACAGCCCTGCTCTGCACCTCTCTGTCATGTGTTCACTGTTCACCAAGGCCCTATAGATTGTCCTGGTCACTTAAGAGACAAAAAAGTTGTGAGGAAGCCTTGGCCCCAGACATAGCAGCTGTGCAGGCAGCCCCCACCTAGGTGAGTTCACAGAGACCTGTGCAGCCAGCTGGTGAGACCTGACTGGATCTCAGTGAAGCAGAGAAAGTATTTCCTCAGGCCGGGCTCCTGGTAAGGGGCCTGGCAGGTGGGAGCAGAGACTGAGGTCAATGGGATCAGATAGATGTGCTTTAAATCAGTGCTTCTCAGCTAAAGAAGCCACACCGGGGCAGACCATAGGACACACCCTCTGCGCTGCCCTTGTGGAAACAGAAAAACACACTTGAGGAGGCAGGCACAGGGACCCAAAGCCCTTTTGTGGAGTCTGAAGATTCCTAAATCACTTGTGTATGCTTCAAAGGGTTGGGTGGATTCCCTCTGTGCTGATGATCATTCACCCACAGTCTGTACCCTCAAGAACTTTCTTCACCCGGGACTTGGCTGACTCACACAGCCAGGTAAGAACCAGCTGCCGCAGCAAGGAAGCTAAAAGCTCGGAGAGGTCACACAGACAGGAAGCTGGGGGAAGAAGGTAACCTTGTCTACTACCAGTTCCATCCCCCAAACCACGAGCTTTGGAGCTGCATGCCAATATTAACACCTCCTTTCTCACTTCTGCAGGGATGAAAAGCTGGGGCAATGCCCAGAGAACATGCCCTATCCCAACACTAACTGTGCTGTGTTGAGAACAGATGCCAAAGCACAGGCGTGATCCAAAAAGATACCCAACAGCTTAGTTTCCCTGTACTCTTTGTTGAAACATGCCACAGGGCCAGGAGAGACACCACCTTTGCACTGAGTCACAAAGGCATCTGTGCCACACTAGTATAGAGTGGGACCCAAGATTCCTGTGCTCGTCATCTGGGGAATATGCTGGCCCAGGAGTTACA
Organism: Lophiomys imhausi; assembly: GCA_907164525.1. NCBI lineage: Eukaryota > Metazoa > Chordata > Mammalia > Rodentia > Muridae > Lophiomys > Lophiomys imhausi. The sequence goes on from CAJQZJ010033130.1 coordinate 607,831, forward strand.
CGCCCAAAAACCTCCCAACCTACATCATGCTGTTTGCTAAGCACGAGTTCTACCCAAGGACCAGAGAAACCTGAGGAGAACCCAGAAGCCATTCCATGCAGCTTCCTTGAGATGAGTGTGCTTTTATAAGTACATTAAAGCCTCTGTGAGGTCTTCTGTTGGACTCCTGGAAGTGGTGGAGGCCATCACATGAAGATGGAAAGCAAGTATGCTAGTATGAGTCTCTTCTTACAAAGCTGCTAGTGTCATCATGGGGACCCCGCTCTCATGATCTCATCTAACCCTATTACTGCCCAGTGCCCCAATCTACCAAACACTACTAGTGTATGAATTTGAAAATTAGCTTTGTAACCAGAAGATACACTTCTGGGAGATACGCTCAAACCATAGCCACCACATAATTTCAATCTGGTTGGGAGTAGGGAGCCACAGACGTAATTCTATAAAGCTACATGTATGTGTATCCAGGGGAAGGATCCACAGTTTTAGTCAAATTCTGGAAGAGGTCTCTAACCCAGAAAGGCCTAGGCTCAAAAGGCCTTTTAATTTGTGTCAGTTCGGCCAAATTTCAAAATAAAGTGGGTCAGATTAGAAGCTGAAAATAAGTCAAGGAAATTGTAAGAGAAAGAAAACCAAATATCTCAATACAATAAGTTATACAAAAACATTACAACAGAATGGAGATCCATTCCCCTTTCTGTGGAAGGATGGAGGGGGAGGAATCATAGGGGTCAGGAAAGGGTGTTGGGACTGGGGCAGTATGAGCAAGTGTGGGAGGCCAGCAAGGCCCAGAAGCAACCTTTATTTTCCTAGATGTATGTTGCTGGGAAGGCAGGCTCTGGAAGGAGCACGTGAAGGCTACACACAAGCTCTTTTTTTAGTTAAACCCCAGGAATAAATGTGTACAGGCTCAGCTCTACCATCCTCCCCCTGAGCCAGACCTGCAGATATGCCTGACCCACTCAGTGTTGAGCTAATTAAAATTCTGTGGTCTTTCCCAGTATTGGCTCTATTTTTAACTTAATTCTGTCACTAGAGTAGGAGGTTTATATGTTCTTAAGAAAATATTTTTTCAGCCGGGCGGTGGTGGCGCACGCCTTTAATCCCAGCACTCGGGAGGCAGAGGCAGGCGGATCTCTGTGAGTTCGAGGCCAGCCTGGTCTACAAAGCGAGTCCAGGACAGCCAGAGCTACGCAGAGAAACCCTGTCTCGAAAAAACCAAAAAAAAAAAAAAAAGAAAATATTTTTTCCTTCTTAATATTCCGTGAATAATTCAGCTTAGCGGATAATCCTCCAGCCTTCTTCAAGCATTTTGTCTAATGGCACATGGGGGCTTTCCATAAAGAGTCAAAACAGAAAGATGGCAACACAGAATCACCAACGCTTCCTGGAACTTTTCTTCAACACTATGCTCAAGGCAAGTGTTTTTCTGAAGTTTATGTGTAACATGCTTATTACCAATAATGATATATATACTTAGATTCTCAGTTAGAACTCACATTTTTAAAGAGATCTAGTCTAGTCCACATGAGCATTTTAACCCAAGGGTTGCTGAAATATTTCATGGGTATAGGGGAAAAATACTACTATTATTTTCATATCAGAGATTTAAAAATAAATACTACATTTTATTTAGAGAGTGTCTGTGTGTGGAGGTCAAAGGATAACATGTAATGTTTTCTTCTACACTGTGGGTCCCAGGGATTGAACTCAGGTTGTCAGGCTTAGTGGAAGATGCCTTTATCTGTTGAACCACCTTCTTGGCCCTGTAGATGACGGTTCTAAACAAGTCTTGACAATGATTTTTCTTGTGAAAAAATTCCCTTGGGATTGGAGAGATGGCTAGTGGTTAAGAGCACGGCTGCTCTTCCAGAGGACCCGGGTTCAATTCCCAGCACCCACATGGCAACTCACAACTGTAAGTCCAGTTCCACAAGGTCTGACACTCTCACACAGACATACATGCAGGCAAAACAGCAATGGACATAAAATAAAAATAAATAAATCTTTAAAAACCACCACCACCACCACCAACAACAAAAACGGGCTCTTCTGGTGTACAGATGTACAGATGCAGACAAAACATATATATACATAAAGTACATAAATCTTTAAGGAAAAGAAAAGCTCCCTTATACAAGGTACATATCGTACTTAAACAAACAAACAAATCTGTTTTCTAACCATAATCTTTGTTGGATGTCATACTTTCCGCTTAGGAGAAAGAAACAATTGTAAGCAAATAATCCCAACTTTATCAAAATAGCAGCTAGGGAGATCGGGGTGTAGGGAACTCTGTTGAAGTTCTTGACTATATGCTTATTTGTAATTTTTTTTCTTTCTTTCTTTTTCTTTTTGTGGTAGTGCTGGGAGTGGAACCCAGGGCTTTGCCCATGCTAGGCAAGCACTCTGTAAAATCAACCCAACCCCAGACCTTCTTTTACTTTGTGACAGACTTGCCAAATTGCTCAGGTTGGTCTTGAACTTGTGACCCTCCTGTTTCAGCCTCTTGAAGTGCTGGGATCACAGGCAACACATCTATTTTTTAAAGGCTTCAGTTGGAAATGCTGTTTTCCTTTATACTTATTTTTTTCTATTGATTTTTTATGAACTAAAGGTGGTTAGTCATATCTAAGAAGGCAAAACCAAAAACTTTTTAAAATTATGCTTTCTTGGAAGTGAATTAAGGAGGAATCATAATGGCATTATACTGAAAATGTTCAAAATAAGTTTTGGGGATCTTTGATCCTGGACTTGGAGGAAACACGATCTCACTTCTAGCTCTGCATGAAGTTTCTGGGCAACTGGGAAGCTGGGCCCTGTCCATCAGATGCTTGAGCTTCAGACACTTGAGAAGAGCAGCCTGCAGCCCTGGCTGGCGCATCCACGGCTGCACAGCTACACGAGCACACACAGAAAGGCAAGGCAAGGCACCCACCGGAACCGGAAGGGCAGCTCCTTCCTGCCCAAAGTCCTCCGGCTCATGCTTACCTCAATATCTTTCACTTGACCATGCCACCTTCAACCAAGACTGACACCAACTCCATGCTGAGTAAACCTTTACCACACACCGAATATGCCTATGCTTATCTGCCTTCAAAACATTTAACAGAGAAAATGTCAACTGGCGTTTAATTTCAATAGCCTGAATGATCTCTGGAAACTAGCAGGGCTTTCAGGGCTGTCATGGGCTCACTTCTCTGCCTATGTGCTGGGCCCCCTGAGTCTGTGCACGGTCTTATGTGCTCAGCAGTCCTGCTAAGATAAGCGGGAACTACGAAGCATTCAGTTTCCTGAAAACATCCAGCAGAGAAAGCACTTTCCCACTCAGCCATTCCAGGGGACAGGACCTTACTCTTCACAGTTACTTATTTTATTTGCTCCTTGACAGATGTTGCAATACAAATATGAAATTGTTTTTTTTTTTTTTTTGAAATTGTTTGAAGAATGTCTTAGAGAGTCGGTTTCTTCTCCCTTGGCTGATGAGCATTTCATTTTGATGTTTATCTGGTGCCATGGTAACCAGCATGAGTTGAGATTTACTTTTTGGACTTAGACATGATTGCAGAAATTCAATTTAGCAATCGGGTACTTACTGAGTACCCGTAAAGTGTGAAAGGAGAAAGGACGAATGACAAAGCCTCTTTCCTGAGAAGGACAGGACTTGCAGTGCTGAACACTAAATGGGGAATTGGCAAGCTTTTCCTGAAATAGCCAAACAGCAAATATTTCAAGTGTGGCAGGCCACATGGATGCTTACTGACAGCTTAGCTCTACTGCCGCAGAGTAAAAGATACTACAGGTTACCGGAAACGAGGCTGTGTTCAACTTCATTGTCGCACATATATTTAAACTTAATTTGTTTTTATGGGTCACAAAACATTAATCTCTCATATTTTTTCACCTATTAAAAAATGTAAAAACCATTTATAGCTTGTAGATCATATGGCATTCCTGGCTAGCCTCTCACATCTTCCTGAAAACAACACTGGTAATGGCGAGAACTAAACTTCCTGTTTGGCATTGTACAAAGTGTTTCATACTTTGTATTTTATCTAAGAAACCACTGATTTTGAGGTGCCCCACTATTGAATGGATCACCAAGAAAGACAAGGCTGTATGCAGTCCGTTTCTAGTACATATTAATTGTCAGACAGGACTTCGTTCCCAAATGCTAACAGGAGACAAAGTGAGCAGATGCATCTTTGAATCCATATTATACGGTATCCTCTTTCATCCTATGGCCATCCCAGGAGAGAGATAAGACCATCCTTCCCTAATCACATGAGCTTTTTTCCTTGTCAGTATAAACCTGTACCCTGTACCAGGACAGTCACAGCCTTCTGGGACATCCAGCTGAAAATACGCTTGCAATATGGACTACCAATAAGCTCAAATGTACGCCAGCAGCTTTCTCTTGACAGCTGCCCTAGGAAGGCAAATGATAAGCAGTGGCTTGCACAGAACAGAGGTGAGTGAGACTGGGAGATCTCTCTTCTCCTGAGCTTCAATTGCTGTAGACAGGAACAACATGGGCTGTGGAATTCAAACACCAAGACCACCCAGGAAGTGATGTACAGACAGCATGGTCAAGTAGCCAGACTTCCCCTTACATTTTCCAACTAGGCCCAGGTGGCTCAGTTACTTGTCAGAGGAGGTAAAAGTCAGTGGCACAGTGTGGGGCACTCAAAGTGTTGGGGGAATGAGCCCGGACACTCTCTCTTTTAAATTCTGCTGTGGGTTGCCCTCAAAAAGATTTCTTTCAGATCTTTCTTGCCCCTCATTATTATTTTACCCCCAACTGATAAAGTACTTAAAATATGTTAAGCGAGAGAAAGCATTTCCCCTCTCCTTGTAAAACTCAGACTAGTCCAAAATATGGCCATGCTGTATTCCCAGTCTGCAGTACAGCATGTGAGAACAACACTGGCCAAAGCCGCTCTCCCTAGTAAGACCCGTGTGCGGGACCAGCCCTCGGAGGCTCGACTGTGATTCTGGAAGGGCTCACTGACTCCTGGCTCATAAGGAGAGCTACAATATGTGTAGTGATGAGTACCTGTGTCCCTTCTGGTCACCTCTTACATGTCAGACAGAGGACACCTATGTGCCTAGTCCCCAGTGCGTTTCCCCAGTAGACAATACTTAACACATGCAGCCAGAGGTGCATGCTGGGGCAATTTAAGGTAGGCATGTGACATCACGGGGTGAGCACTTTGAAAGGGTGCACCTGGTCTGCCTGAACTTTACTCCATCAGCGGCTTTCCTCATTTGCTGACTCTGCCGTGTATCCTTTCACTGAAATAAATCATCAACAAGGGGATGGCCATCTGCTGACTTGTGGGACCTCCTAGTGAGACATCTGACCTGAATATGGTCTTAGGGTCCTTTGACACAGCTATCCAGAGCCAACTCATTTTACAATGCAGTCCTTCTGAAATGTGTGTGATGCAGGAAGGCAGACTATTTTTCTATACTGCTGGAGTTTGGGGTGTTGAATGTCTTCCAAAGATGCATATGCTAAAGACTTGGTCCCAGGATGACACTGTTGGAAGCTATCCATGGACATTTACCATGTACAGCTACATGGGTGGGCTTGAGGCTATTGAGGAAAAATCCTTGAAGGGGCTTTATGGAACCCAAGTTCCTCCCTCTTCCTGTTTACTTCTGGGGCGCAGTTCTGTTCTACCATGTGCTCCACCATGATGTTCAGCCTGGCTTCAGGCCTACCTATGAAAAGTTACATGATGATAGACTGGAACATCCTTAAAGCTTCAGCTCCATATAAGGTATTTATATCTGTGGTATTTTGTTACAGTGTCAGAAAGCTAACAAATCCATATGCTGACACCAAATGAAAAGGGAGCAGAAGCCAGTTACCAGGTTTCTTAGTCTTTTATTTAAATGTTGCCTAAATCCTCAGAGCACTATTAACATCCTGACCTATTAGGGTATGTTCTGGATAGTCAAAAAAGGCAAATAGGCACTCCACATGGCATAACCAACACAGGGAAAGAAGCTGACCTCCTTCCAATGAATGGTTTTTCTTATTCACCTACCTGGCACCTGACTCTTAGTACCTGTGCAAGATCCTAATTTATGTGATTAGGTTTAAGCCTGATACATTCTTGGGTCTCCTCCAAGGCACCAGTCTTTGCACATGGTAAGTGATCAGACGGTGGATGAACAAGAAGCATTCAAGACAGAGATCAGCAGGATCTAGAAGATGACAGGCTCTAAGGAACATGTGGACATTGAGGGGACTTCAAAGGAAAGTTCCAGATGATCAGAAGGTAGATATGGTATTCCATGTGGCAGTAACAACACTGGAGTACTGGAGTCAGCAATGAGCTGGGTGTGTTCAGCGGACCAAAAGCAGGGTGGGTGGAATAAAGAGATGTACCTTGTTGAAGTTAGTGACATCAAACACAATGATCCTCAATGAAAAAGATAAAGCAATGAATGCAACGGAAAAATAGTAAGGAAGGCAGCCATGATAAAAGTGATGGCTGAAGAAGATTGTATTGGTCAAATCTATTGCTGTGATAAAAGACCATGACCAAGGCAACCTATAAAAGAGAGTTCATTTGGGCTTACAGTTGTAAAGGGCTAGAGTCCACACCTCCTAAGCCTCCCTAAACAGCACCACCAACTGGAGACTAAGTATTCAAACACCTGAGTGTAGGGAGTTAGAATAATTAAATTAGATTTAGAAAATATATAGGGGTATCTGATACAGTCTCTTAATTCAGGGCATAAAGATCAACTTGGCTGTAAACCATTTAGCTTATCAGCTTGTGGAAAAACAAGGATGAAGTCAGGTGAAAACAGGAAACAAACAGGAGACTTAATGGACTGAAAAAACAAGGTTGAAGTCAGGAAAAACAGGAAAGACTTAATGGACTGAAAAACAAAGTTGAAGTCAGGAAAACAGAAAAGACTTAATGGACTTAAAGAAACAAAGTGTCGGGCTGGAGAAGTGGCTCAGAGGTTAAGAGCACTGGCTGTTCTTCCCAAGGTCCTGAGTTCAATTCCCAGCAACCACATGGTGGCTCACAGCCATCTACATTGAGATCTGCCTGGGCATATATGTAGAGCAAATACTGTATACATAATAAATAAATAAATAATGTAAAAAAAAAAAAGAAACAAAGTGTCTGGCCTGACACTGTTTTCAGCTGCAAGTGGGCGGAGCCCATATTAAGCTGAAACAGAGTTCCTCCTATTTAAGGACAGTGCATGGAGCCCCATAAAAAAGAAGAGGCTCCTGATGCTAGAGAGCTCCGAGAGTCCTGCTGAAAAAAGTGCTGGCCATCATTTGATGGCCAGATCTCCCTGAGGCAGAAATAAACTGGTGAGCAAAGAAAGTCTGAGCAAGACACCAAAGGCCAAGGACTAAACCCTGTGGCTCAGCTTTTGCCTAGAGGGGTTTGATCTGTCCAAACAGTGGCCTAAAGGAAACTGTGCCTGGCTTTAAGGACTCTGAGGTAGAGTGGCAGAGTTGCTAATGCGAAGGGGCTGGGGTCTCCCAGAAAGAAGAAATCATCAAGCCTTATTTAAGATGAGACTGCAGTAACCAACTTACCCTGACGAACCTGCATCTGAGAGATCCAGAAAAAGGACTGCTAAGTGCGTTCAAGAATCTACAACAAAGACTGTGTTCCTGACAACTGAGGACCTGCCCCAGAGACTGTATCCTTCTAAAAGGTTAGGAAAATAATTATCAATAGGTTTAGTGGATAGGTTAAAGGGGTTGTAGGAATTTATAGGATTAATAGTTAAGAAATTGTTGGTGTTTGTTATAAGTGAATATAGTAATAAATAAATAAGTGTTAAATAATAATTAAAAAGTTCCATTACACCTGAGCTTAGGAGAGACATTCTCATTCAAACCACCACCACAGGACATGAAAAGATTAGGTGGGCTACAGCACAGAGCTGAGAAGCAGAGGTCATCCAGAGGGACTGTCAAGGAACACAGGTGTCAGGTAGTGACACACAGGAGAAAGTGACTCCAATGCTAGAACTGAGGCTAAAACAAGTAAGGCCATGGACAGGGGCTTCAGGCATTCTTTCCTGCTTTATCTTATTAGGAGTCTACTAGATTCAGGCTGGAGTTAAGAGTGTAGCTGTGGTTTTAAAGAGTCATTTCTCTCAGTGGTGGGAGCTTTAAAGATGGTAAAAGAATGAATGCAGAAAATGGAACAAAGAATGATAATGATGGGATAATGATGTCTGGAAAAACTTCAGACATTGCATCACACAAAAAATATGCACAAAAGGATACCAATCATCACATGACTACAAGAAGTGACACCGAGTGAAAATAGGAGGGGGCAAAAAAAAAAAAAAAAAAAAAAAAGGCGAGGAAAGAAAATCAAGAAGAAAAAAATTAAGCTCCAGAGAAAAACCAATCAGTTGATAGCTGGTTTATCCACCTCTATTCATCATTTAACATTTTCAGTACTCCCAGCTTCAAAACAAACCAGCCCCCTGTCAAAATATTGCTCATAACACTGCTGTTGAGTGTGATGAAGTCTCATGATTATATCTGAGCTCATTCTGTGTTCTGAAATGGAATATCATCTACTGACCCTCAGGAAGCTAATTGCTTTTTAATATATTCAGCAGCACAGTTAGGCATCCAGCTAAGCCATTCACTTACTACGCTGTCAGTGTACTATAGTGAGATTATTGCCAGAATCAATACAGGCCAATGGGCTAGTACCCGGGCTATCACTGTGGGCAGAGATTTCAGTTCTGGGGAGAAATGGCACAATCTATTTTCAGCAGATGTAATTTACTGCTTTGTGTACTGCCTCTCTCTCTCTCTAGGGAGAGAATGTAAAACCTATAATGTGTATATCCATATTGAATGTACAAAAGTGGTACTAAATATGACTGGATAAGCAATTCTGCAATTGGCTCCTTTCCATTTAATTATCTTGCTTTGGATACATATACGAGGTTACTATTGGTAAAGACCAATTTCTGGTTTAATGGGGTAGAAAGAAGGGATATAGATACAAACACCCATTGGCTATCTCTATTCTTATTAAAATACTCCCCATAGAGGAAAGCACATGTCTATTCTATTTACTTGAATTTTTCTTTTAAGTAGATGGCACAGTAGCAATTTTACTAGCAGAAATAAATTCATTTAGTGCTACATTTAGTGTACTTCAAATCCACTTGCAGCAGGCATTGGGAAATCTCTTCTATATTTCATCTTTGAATATGTTATCAGCATATACATGTCCTTGGGAATGCATTGCTTTGGGGTAGTGAGTTCCTGCAGATTTTATTAAACAAGCTTATCAGTAAGTACACATCAGGAAATACTAATGCTAGCTTCAGAATATACTGTACCATACCATCATTTGAGAGGAGTGCCTGCTAATAGGAATCAGGACAAAGACTGGACACTCAGGCTCCTCATGCTCCGCCTTCACTCCACTGAGTGGAGTGATGAATCTGGCTACTGTGGGGCCTTGGTCAGCCAGGACTCAGGCTACTTCAAGAGCCAAGTGACCATTCCAGGGTGAGCCTCTTCTGCCTTCTTCCAGCACCTTGTCTCATCTTGTACTTCCTCTCCTCCCTCCTCTATCTATTCACACCACCTATCTCCTGGTTCAGTCTCTGTCTCTCACTCTAGAACAGACTCTCTTGCTCCACCACCCAACTGCACACCTCCACTGTGAGCCCTCCCATGGGGAGATTTTTTTTCTCCCTCTCAAACCTTGTGCCCTTTCCCTTCTAAGCTTCCAAGGCCTCCCAGCCACTCTCACCCAGCCTTAACTCATTCACCTAGCTTGTAAAGAATTTTGGGACTGTTAGATACAATTCAGAGGCTTGAGGGTCAGTTCGTTGCATTTGATCATTATGACAACAGCAAAAGCAAAAACGAAACAAAACAAAAAGCCCTATGGGACTCCACTTATTTTGTTGAATAGCTGTAAGAAGGCAAAAATGACATTGTCCTGGAGAGAAACCTTGGGCCCTCACTTCAGGGTAGGGAATATGGGGAAAAGACATGAAAAGAAGGGCTGACTGAACTGGCCCAAAGAGAAGCTGGTAGAATTTTGCCATGGGCACTGTGGATCGAGGCAGAAGGACACTGCAGATTATTGAGAGATGCAGATGAAACTATGGGGGATGCAGGACTGGGGCAGGTGGGGGGACCACCAACTTCCAGCTTCCTCTGGGCTCTGACTACCTGCCTTGGATTGTTTCCTTTGTGGTGCCTGAGAAAGTGATCAGGGGTCACACACTTTCTCTCTTCCCAACAGACATTCTAATGGTATCTATTGTGGCTTTAATATTGTCACCTCCAATGTGGCTGCATGGTACCCAGAGAGTAAGACTAGTTAAAGTCCTATGCTGAGGAAAGCAATAGAAAGACACACAATGGAAAGCAGTGCTGGGAAATCAGACTGTTGAGAAACAAAATTCAGTGAAGCCAGCACATCAGCCCAGAGAACGTCATATCAACTCCTCAAATGGAGAGTCTGCCTCTCCCAGATAACAGACATTCCTGAGCAGATGCATGCCCACCACTGCCTATCAGCCACAACAACACCAACAAGACCTAAGGATGTTGGTGTTTCATGGCCTCTGTGGGTGGCTTTTCCATGGAACATGACATGCACCAGGAGTCCCAGGTGTCTGACAGGCTGAGCAACATCATTATTGGAAGCTGTTTCCCTGGAAACCAGCATCACTAGCACATACCTAAGACTTGTGACTAATTACTCTGTGCCCTTTGCCTCCTCCTTTAACATTTACTGTGGCTGACCAACAGTCCTGGAGACTTTGTGCTTGATGCTCAGCTGACATCTCATTGAGTGGACCCTTCAGGTGACACTGAGTTCTGAAGTCAACATGGCCAAAAGTCCATCAAGCCTGGGGGAGTTGAGGTGGAGTTTGGGCTTGAAGTTTCTTCTAGATGTGAAAGGTTGATAAGTCCATCAAGCCTCAGCTTACTGTTAGCACTCACTCTTGGAAGACCTGAGAGGCCCTTCAAATCCTCTTCTTCTGGGGTCAGTCCATTGCTCCTACCACTATTATTTCCCAAACAATAGGGTCCCTTTCCTGATTTGCACCCTGAATGCCACAGCTATGTCGCCCTCCCCCACTATCTGCAGGCCATTAACTCTACTCGAAAGGTCTGCACTCTGACCCCAGTTCAGATAACATCTGTCCAGCCACAGGGACATCTCACCTCTACACATGTAAGAGGTGAGCAGCAGCAGGAAATGGACTGAGGTCTGGGCTCTCAGCCATAGCTCAGGCAGAACCTGCCTTACAGGACAGCGTGGCTCAGCTTGCCTCCCTGCCAGCCTGCCTGCCCACCCGCCTTGTTTTCAGCCCTGTGTAAACCCAATGTCCTTAATTAGCTCTCTAGGGACCCCCCTCCTACCCCTGGCTTGCCTTTGAGAGAAGTGCTATTCTCTGATGTTGAGTCTAGTCCAAAGTGGCAATTCTAAAATGTACTTCTTCCCCATTGAAGAGGTTAACCCTGTTCCCCCAAATGTTCTTTTTTGCTTAGCAAAGCTGGTTTAAACCCTGCTAGGTTGAGGGAAAGCGCCACCTTTTTAATGGAAATCTATAAGCTGTAATAGTACCAAATGTTCCCCAGAAAGTTTAGTGTGTGTCTTACTGCTAAGAATGAAGTTCCTAGCTTATGTGATGGGCCATCATAGAGCTAAAGAACACTATATATTAAGTACCAAGGGTGTGAAGGTGGAGGGTAGGGACGGTGTAGAGGGAAGGGGACTGGGTAAAAGAGAAAGGTCAATATATGTATGGGGATGGGAGTCCTGCCGTCTTTTCATGCACATCCCCCATACTGAGACTTTCCTATTAATTCTACCCTCACTTGGGTCAGCTTGAACACTCTCTGAAAGCCTAAACCTGTGCAATATGTGCTTAAGTGGAAACTTGCGCAATTCAAACTGAAGTTCTGCAGCTGGGGTGGGCTCCGATTACTGATTAGGACACTGCCAGCCTTCCTGTTCTTACTGGACACTTCAAAAGTTTCTGCAGCTTTATTTATGATGGTTAATAAAAAATGTTCAGATACTTCCCCAGGATCTAGGACCTTATGATAGGATGGCTATAAATGTCTGGGTGATGGCAGCGAGGAGGGAGGGATGGAGGGAGGGAAGGAGGAAGGGAAGCGAACAGGTTGGAAGAAAAGCAGAGGGCCAGAAGGAGAGAGAGTTTTAAGCCAACATAGTGCTTGATGGCTAGACAGTGATTCTGACTCTACAAGGGTGAGCAGTTTGCCAAACTCGAGTTCAGCACATCTTGGGAATATATAGATAGAAACTTAAAACTGAAAGGAGTCTGTGTGGATAAATATGAATGACATTCTGAAACACAGCATCTTCTGAAGCGCTCCTATAATAGCTGCCAGAGCTGGAAAGGAAACAGCATAAGAGTTTTCTATGGAGAACTATTTCATATCACAAGGGGGAAGAATTGTTAAGAGAACTCCCAGGGTTGAAGGGACAGGGAAGGGCACATGAGACCCCATGTTCAATCCCTAGTACTACAAATAAAGCAATGGCAGCAACATGAGAATACTGCAAGGAATAACTAATTTGCATACACACCTTAATATTTATACTCACTTGAGTCCCCTAACGATCCCATGACCAATGAAACAAAGAATTTTTTTTTGGGGGGGGGGACACACTGTCATGAAATCAATCTTTTTGGTAGAACTAATATACCAAAGAAGAGTCAAAGAAACAAGACTCTACTTTTGGAATGTATGCACTTTCTACAACACTAAAATACACCCAAGTCATACTAACATTCTTCCATGCTAATCCTAACTCAACTCAAAAAAAGAACTTTGGGGCCTTGTGTATCAGTCAGGTGGTGCCATATAACAAACAACTCTTTTCACAGACCTTAGGTTTAAAACAGCATAAGTATATTTAATGCTGCATGTCCACTGAAGACAGTGGAGGCTCTGCTCTTCATTATCATGTGGGGATGGAGGCCACACAATAACCTCGTCTTGAGTGTTGGTGGTTGGTGTACAAGATGTCTAGGGGTCTTTCTCAGGTAATTAAATACTCCAGGCCAGAAGGGACAGGTCACTCCCATTTCCAGCTGCATCTGTCACATGGGCCTGTCTAACCTTTAAGGAAATGCTGGCAAGTGGCACTAATACTTTTCACACTTTGTCACCTAGAACTTTAAAACTGCTTTGAACAAGCACCATATATGATAATATCATTGATGTCCCTTCCTGCAAGCCTGGGGTCCTTCAGGAAATAGCTGAGAACTCCACTGAACTGCCTATATCCATCATCTGAGCCCTACACCCAACACAGGGTCCAAGGAGAGTCCCATGCCATGCCCATCTCTGCCAGGCACTGGGGTACAATGCCCACTCAGTCTATTCAGTGTCACTACAGGAGGTGAGGAAGATGATGGCTCACTGAGCTCTATCTGTCTATCATCCACAGTGATTGTATCACAGTGGCGGCTAGATGGTCTTCAGTTTTATACTCCAGTCATTTCAAGAACATTCACTAGAACAACTAAGGTCTATTTTTGCTGTAGTTTGGACATGAGCATACGAGACAGCAGGATGGAGCCAAGCTGCTTCAGTCTGGGCTTTCAGAAACCTTCCTTAAAAATAAAATAAAAACAAACCCCAGCTAAAATGTCAACACTAGCACTATGACAGACAGGATAGGAGTGAAGACACTGTTATCAGCCAGTCAGATGCAATGTGTTCTAAAGCTGGTACTGTCACTACATAGGCGAGCAAGCCTGGAGGATGGTGCTGCCTGCTATGGGCCACATCCACTGTCTATGAGAAAAGGAACATGGTGCAGTTTTCCGCATCAGGTCTCTATGTGGACAGGAGGAAGAAGGCACTAGAAATCTGTGTGGTGGTGTTTAGTGAGTGTTGGCATTTGTGGCTCCTGTTCTTTGTCTTATCTTCATCTCAAAGCCTCCATAGCCATACTTCTTTTATTTGTCTGTGTCCCAATGAGCACATCATATCCCTCACAGCAATGCTGTGAGCCAGGCATCTAAATCTCCATTTAAACTAGAACACCATAACTGGCCCAGATTCCAATCTGTCCACCATCTGCCCAGGCTGGGCTTTTCCCCTATAATGTTCTCTTCTATTTGTACCGTTCCGTGAACAGAAGAAGGCATTTAACACAAGGAAGTCATTCAGGAAAGAGTGTTCCTGTCCTTCTACCTGGAACTCTTCAAGTATGCTTTTCTGCTCAGTTCAGCTTGCAAACCACTCTTTTCTTGACAATATGTTTGGCAGTGACAGAGCTCAGCAAAGTTGCTTCTTGGGACCCGCAGTCACCAGGTATAAGAGAAAAACTTGTGAAAGCAAGCTTAGGATGGAAGACAGAGACTAGAACATCTGAACTCTGTCTCATCCTGAAAGCCAGATGGAATGGTAGCATTTTAATTCAAGGCCTGGGAATATGGTCCATTGTATAACATGTTGACAGTTAAGATGAACTTGGGTCCCAGACTAAAATTTGCCTCCTTCCTTATTTCCTGCCTTAAGATCTCATGAGATATCACAAGCCCAGCCCTGTTGTACTTATATATATGAGGCTAGGACAGCACTTAAACTCTGAACAAGATTTCCTATATCGTAGTCAATAGAACTGTCTTCTCTTCTAACCATGTAAGACATCTAGGGCAGCAGCCTTTAAAAAAACTATAGGCTATGGCCAAATTTGACCCATTTCCTGGTTTTGTAAATAAAGTTTTATTGGGACAACCATTTAAAAAATATATATCATCCATCACTGCTTTCCTGCTATCTTGGCAAATTTCTGTAGTTATGACATAAACATATGGCCCATGAGGCCTAAAGTATTTATCATCTGGCCCTGTATAGGAAATGTTTGTACAGCCTGAGTCCAGAGTATTGTAGTAATGAAAGGCACAGGAGGGAAAGAGCTTTTTCCCAAATAAGAGCAGCTACTTGTGATGGAATGTGGAACAGGTCCCAGGAAGATCCTCAGCTCAAAGGGCACACACTGTACTTGACAAATGTTTTCATAATTACCCCATCTAAATGTCCTCCTATATCACATCAGTAAGATAAAATCAGTATTCACTGTTTCAGAATTTAAAATTGTGGGTTAGGGTAAAAATGTGAGTATAATGGATGGATAAGGAATAGGTAAGAAGTAGAGATACATAATAAAGCAATCACAGACCAAATGATGGCAGTGCATGCAGACATCAGTGAAACAAATTAATTATAGCTATGAAGATCAACAGAGATGGCACCTCAGGAACAGGGCCATGTGGAAAAAATGCACAGGGGACAAACACAGCATGATGTGATTTATTAACAGTTCAAAACACACAAACTAAATGATATGCTGTTTTGTGAATATTCCATTTAGATCTGTGGTAGTCAAGTCCCTGGGTTGAAAGTTTAGTTGCCGATCAACGCGGTGCTGTTGAGGGGTGGGGACAGACTCTCTAGGAGGTATCATCCAATGGGAAGAAGCTAGTTCACTATTGACATGTCCTTGAGGGGACAATGGCCCCTTCCTTTTTCTTTGCTTTGGGGCTGCTGTGAAGTGACCAGGTGACCCCCGTCTCATATTCCTATCATAATGTCCTGCCACACCACAGGACCAAAGCAAAATGACAATGGGCATGACAATCTCTGAAAGTATGAGCCACAAAAACAAACCTTTCTTTTTCTTTTCCTTTCTCTCTCTTTTTTGAGACAGGGTCTCTCTATGTCACCAGAACTCACTATGTAGACCAGTGCATCCTCAAACTCACAGAGATCCATCTGCCTCTGAAGTACTGCAGTTAAAGGTGTGCACCACCATGCTTGGCTAAAGCCCTTTCTTTCCTTTAGATTATTTATCTTAGATATTTTGTCACATCAATGGAAAACTAGTACAAGACATAAAATTATAAAGAAATGCAGTGGATGCATTAAGCAGAATTCAATGTCATTCTTGCTCCAGGAGTGTAGGGACATACGAGGAATGTCAAAGGAACCAGAGCTGGGTAGGGACACGTGTGCACAGTGTCACTCCATCCACACACATCTTACTAGTAGTTTACATCAACCTAATGTTAAATAAAAACCAGGCTGTGTGGGCTAGAAGATTCATGAACTGCGCTGTAAATCTCAGGACAGTAGTGTGTGCTGTGGGTGCAGAGATGGGGAGCCTTCAACCAAGATGAGAGGACTCAAAACAAAGTCTCCAGAGAAAGTGTCACGTGCATTCCTTGAGGATTTCATAAGCAAATTTCTGAGAGAAAGCCACAGGAGAATATTCTAGCAAAATTCCATGATGAGGCAGATATCCACAAAATTTTTAAGGAACTGAAACTGTCTTAGCAGAAACATCAGGCCAAGTACAGAAGACAAGGCAGACAGCCGAGGCCATGCTGTGAGCCTGAAAGGCTATGCGAGGACATGGTGCCCAAGAGCAACAGGGTCCTCTGAAGGATCTGAGCCGTGGTGCTCCATGACAGGCCCAGGAGAGGCAGACTGCAGCTGCAGCAACTCATGTACCTTTTACCAAAGAATGGCCCTCTTCTTTGGGAAGGCTGTAAGAGGGCACACACATGGAGTGGTAAGGTGGGGGGCCTCTGCCTAGCCAGCTAGATCAACCCTGGCAGTCAGTGAGGTGACATGTCACAGCCAGGCTGCTCTCATGGAGCTCAGGCTGGCCTCAGACTCAGCTGTGTGACTAAGGATGACCTTGAACTCTCAATCCTCCTGTTTCAACTTGTGAAATGCTGGAGCACAGGTCTGTACCATCAAAACCAGAGCTGTAGTTTGAAAGGACTCTTCTGATGGGGGCATCATCCACGCACCCAGCCATCATGAAGTACCTGCAGGCTTCTGCTGGGTTCAAAACAACCCAGTTTCATGTGTGGGCAGCAACGGCAGGAAACAAGGCTCCAGGCCAGAATCACACACAGAACTTCCTTGTCACAGAAGAGGCTACCGACTATTACATGTGTGAGCGGGAGAAAATAAATATCTGTGTGAACTTGTTATTCTGCATAATGATTTACATTAGAACTCAAAGATAGTCTCCAAAGAATATAGGGACTTTAAATGCCTCCCAGACCATAGGATCTGAGTCGCATCTAAAGAAATGTGAACAGGAAGTGAAGGAGATACTTGCACATCCACATTCACATAGGCATCACTTGCAATAACTAGACTGTGGAGGCAACCCAAGTGTGAGACAGTAAATAAAACATGCTGTTTCCATTCAGTGAATGTGACTTAGCCAGTGATGAACCTTGGGGACATTATTCTAAGTAACAAAAGCCACTCACGAATACTGTTTGATGCCACTTCTATTCTAATTTATAGAAACAGAAAGTAGATGCTAGGTGGTGGTAGCACACGCCTTTAATCCCAGCACTCGGGAGGCAGAGGCAGGCTGATCTCTGAGTTAGAGGCCAGCCTGGTCTACAGAGTGAGTTCCAGTATAGCTAGGGCTCACAGAGAAACCCTGTCTTGAAAAACAAAAACAAAAAGAAAGAACAAAACAAACAAACCCAAAAAACCAAACCAAAACCAGAAAGTAAAATGAGAACTTCTAGGGTCTGTGGCAAGACTTGTGGAGTCATCACTTAAAGGGTGCAGTTTGGTTTTGCAGGATGACGAGCTCTGGGGACATATGACAGTGGTGATCACACAACTATGTGAATGACCTTCATGCTGCTAATGTTCTGTATATTTCTCAGAATTGAAACAAATGTTCCAGGATACAGAACTCTTAAGTGAACCACACAACAGGCTACCCTTCCTCCACTATTGGGCATTACCCCACTGTTTCCTTATAACATACAGGTTTCTTGAAGCCTTTGAGGCCACAGCCTCTTAGAGACAGCTATCCTCGTCCACCTAGTGATGGGGCCAACACAAGGGCCTGCAGCTGTTCCATGTAGACAACAAGAGCTTCCTGTCTTCGATGCAAACAACATTCCTCAGAGTGCATTCTGTTGCCAGGACAAGGCATGCACCAGAGCTGGAATGCTCCTTGTTTTCAGCTCATCTTCGCACAAAGAACATCCACAGAACCATCCACTTGGCTGCCAAAATGTACAACACGTGGGAAACTGACAATGAAACACATGCCACTCAAAATGATCTTGTGCTCAAATTCCCCATTAAGAACTCATCTCAGCTAATCCACAGAAGAGACTTCACGGGCTTTAAAAAGATCACCTTTCCACACTCCTCTCAGGTCTTCCATTACCAGGCAAGGCAGAGTTATTAAAGGACTCAGCTCAACTTTAGTTAGAAGTATCCTGTGAAAGTCCCTTGGCTTGGACAGCAAACCACCAGGAGTTCAGAAACACAAGGGAGGAAAGGGAAGAGAGGGGGCTAGAAAGGAGGTATGTAGATACTGATGGTTCACATAGGCATTGAAGGAAGGCAGACAAGCCTCGGCATTGAAGGAGGGAGGGACAAAGAAAGCTTCATTGTTTCATATATTCTAATACACGGAGCCAACAGCCAGGGATCCAGTCAAGTGGGCACCAGTAACTCATTTCTTCTTTGTCACTTCAACAACTTTCCTTGTTTGTGGAGTGGGGGAGGAACTCCATATAAAGCAGCCAGCAGGAGGCTCCTGCTTCTTCTAAGGCAGCCTTGTCCCTAGTGCTGCAGAGGCTGGCACCGCCTGGTCATAGCCATCCCACAGCCTGGGGGCTCTGAGCCATTGCTCGGTGGCAGCAATATTAAGCACTGTTGGGGACAATCCTAGAACTGATTGGCCACTCTGACAATCCTTTTGCTTTACTGATGCAGGAGTTAGTACTGGATTGCCTGCGCAGGGCCATCCAGTATGCTGGTGGAAGCAGCAACAATGGGACCAGATCTCTGGCCCTAGGTTACCTTCTCCTATCCTGGGCAGCATCAGGGCATTTGTGGGGAGCGCATGCTCTTCTCTTCACCTGCTGATCATCACAAGCAGACATGAAATTAACAGGAATATTTTACTAAATAGACCTAGCTTCTACCATAATGAAGAACAAGGCTGGGTACCCAGGGGTGCCGGGGCTTAGACTTCCTCTGACACACCACCTAAGTTGCCAAGTTAGACTTTTAAAACAGTCCAACTCACTGGGTACACACTCCTTTAATCCCAGCATTTGGGAGGCAAAGACAGGCAGACATCTGTGAATTCAAGGCCAGTCAGGTCTGCTTAGAGAGCTCCAGGCCAGCCAAGGCTACAAAGTGAGACCCTGTTTCAAAGAGTCAAACAAATAAGCCCACCGCTGTTTTCTATGCAGTTTTTTTTTCAACCTTAGTTTTCCTGTAAAAAACTTCCTACAAAACCTTTTTGTAAAAAAAAAAAAAAAAAAAAAAGTATGAGTTTAAGAGAGACATAGCTTGAGAGGACAAGGAATCAAGAGTGCACATTTGGCATCCACATTTTCATTTCTGGAGATTCCTTCAATTATAAAAGAAAGGAGGGACTCACTGACTACACAGAGCAGAAAGACAGTTATACAATGTAGACTCCTAGAAGTGGACTTGCTTCCCAAGTCCTTACCTTTTTGTTAACTTTGCAAAGTTGTACCCAATTCCCAAAATAATATGCCACCATTCAAAGAATGGACTAAAAATATTGAAAGCAGTGTCACTATTTCAATGTTTCAGAAAAAGTCCCTGTTTTGGATGATTCAAGTAAGTCTCTCCTAGTGTACCATTACCAAGCCAGAGGCTTCAATCTATCTGCTGGCTCCTGGAGAACAGCAACCAATTGTGAGCCATGATCCAGGCAAAGGAACTCGGTTCTTTCTTGACCATCCGGGCCTACCACAAAACTCACACCCAGTAACACCAATAAGGAAACAATACTGAAGAAGGAAGGGTATCATTGTCTGAAAACCCACTATGTACTAAGTCATCCCAAACAAGTCTCAAATCACAGAAAATGTCAGATCAGATTAGAAAAGACAAGATGCCCCTCCATAAGAACACAGAGATTGTGGTATATTCTGTCACTCTTTGAACTCTAATGAAGTTCAAGTACTAACCAAGTGTGTTTAAGGCAAAGAATGTCCCAGAAGTGCCCAAGGCTGAAGCACACTTAGTGTTCCTGGAGGCCCAGAGTTCTTAGGTGTACTTAGTACACACCTGAGGGTATTTTAAATAATAACCGAACACACGATAAGCCACTTTGGCTGCATGTCATATTCCATCTGTGTTATATCGCCAAAGCTGGTTAGCATAGCATTCTTGAACCTGGTATGCATAAGTAGATCAGGAGTGAGAATACCAAAAGCACGGGACTTCTTCTGTTTTTTAATATTAGTTTCAGTTTCTGGGACTTAGATAACTCCCAGCATACCCACCAAAGCATTGCCTTGTAAAAGAACTAAGGAGTCAGTGGCTGAAGTTAAGAGCCCACTCAAAAGCCCACCCAGCAGCATTACCAGGATGCTGACGAGGGATGCTGGCTCTGTCATTCAGTGACGTTGCTGAATTGCTTAGAAGGAATGCAGAGAAACCGTATCCTGATTCTTTACACTGACAAAAGGTTTCTCAGACTTAGCCAAACTACCCTGATGAGACTTTTCCCCCAAATGGGAAGTCTACCAAAAGTGTTAAGGAAAAGGAAGACAGATTATCACCAACAGTTTCCTCTTTCTGTGCTCACTATAGTGGGATTTGCACACACATCTTCCCACCTACTCACTGAGACTTATTCTGTCCAATATTGTTAGTCAGTAGTTGCGACAGGGTTGAGCAATCAGATTGATTTCCAACCAACTGTTTTGCATTTAGCTCCAACCTATCTAGGTCAGGAAGTTTTCATGAGAAATCTCAGCACGTTCCCTCCACTGCTCAAAACCATTAGTGTGACATCAGTGGTCTTGATTCTTCAGTGCTAATATGATGTGGTGACAGGGCAGGATAGTGTGCTGATACATGGGAGGCCTGGTCTCTCCCAGCTTCAACACTGTAACCACACAGGTCCATCTGCTCATGCATAATCCAGATGCACAGACTTTCACCATGTTCCATGAAGTCACTGATTCACCCAACTAACTTTCCCACATTCAATCTGCACAAAGAATAGATCTAGTCCTAGAGATACGGTGAAGCGAACAGGTACCATCCCTGCTTTCAGGGTGGCTTCTTTAGGGTGGTGGAATGCATGGGTGCTCTAAGGTTCAAGAGACAAAGGCATGGTGGTTCTGGAGAAATTAGTTGGAAGATTAGGTGGCCTAAGAAATTTTCACAGGGGTCATGTGAGCAGAGATAACAACTACAAGACATGGCCAGGCGTGAAGGGATGTGGGGTAGAACATTCAGGCAGAAAGAGAGCGGGTATGACTGACCTGAAGGGATAAGAGCAGGCTGAAAGGTCCACTTGCCTAGGACATCCTGTGAGCCTGCAATGCAGAGCGTGAACCCACAGGATCCCACAAGGAGCTTGGGATGTGCAGTGATGCTCACTAAAGGACAAAGCACACTATCCCTCAACCCCCAGGATCCTTTGACTCTCCTAAAAGCTCATGCCTTCATCAGGTAAGACTGTGCTCCCCAGCTTCCTGTGCTATGGGTTTGGACGGTTCAGGCAAATGCATAAAAGAAGCAAAGGTGGGATGCCCGAGCAGCATCAGAAGGGAGCTACCTAACATACGTCCACAATGGCTACGTTAGCACCACAGAAGGGACCTGACCCCCCAAGGGGAGGATACTGTTTCCTGAGTGAGCAGAGATAAGAGTGGAAATGATGTATGGAGATGTGACATGAGCCCAGGTGGAGGGAACTGTTTCTATGAGGGACAGAAATGAAGCCAGTGTCTATAGTCCTCTAATTCTGTTCTTGTTCTGAATAATGTGGGAGACACTAGGTGTTTTTAGCTATTTCAGTGAAGATGAATAAAAAGAATAGACATGGTCTCTTGGTCCATCTAGCTATATCTCAAGTAGCTAAAGGATTAGTCAGCACAGAGAGGGCATGTTCTCTATGGCAGTGAGTTCTCTTGGATGAGCCTGGCCTCAACACTCCTCTGGCTTCTTGTTTAAGAATCATGGATGATATTTCCTTTACCTTGTACCCTCAAACTAGGTAAGAGAGGAGAAGAGAACAGCAAATATATCCATGCTTTTACAATTGGGTGATGCCATGGTTTCGATGTGGCTTGTTCCCATCAAAACCCATGGTGATATTTCATTCCCAGCATAGTTGTACTGGGCGATAAGGCCTTTGGGAAATGGTAGGACCGTGGACACTTCATCGTCAGGGACACTGGTGGGTCTTGAGGACGTTCTTCCTCTCAGGGAACTGGATCAGAGAGAGAGGGGGGGTCTTGTTGTAAGTCAGGCTTGGAGACTCTCGTCACTCTTTGGCTCCTGTGTTCCTTCTGCATATGCCTGATCTCCATTCTGCTCCTCTGCCATGAGTGCCTCACCAAAGACAAAGCAGACACCAACTCTGTGCCCTTGGAGTTCTAGAACTATGAACCATACATATCCAGTCGCAGATATATTCTGGACTAATAGTGTATTTGCTTTAGTCACTCAGATGACACAGCATTGCTTTTAAATCCCTTGAAGTCTTCAGGCTCATATTTACCAATTGCTCATACTCTTGACTTTTGAGGAGATCAGAGGTGTGTAACACTTTTCAGAGGGTATTTGTCTGCAGACTTGCAACTTTCCTTTTCATTCAACCCTAAAGTAGGGCTGGGAGCAAGCCTCTGAGTCACTGGGAGATGACCTCCTTGCTCTCTGCACTCTTCCCCTGGAACTCTATAGAGATGCGAGAACAGCAGCAATGGAATGGAAAAGCCAACTGTATAAACATTCACTTGCATGTCACAAGGTAGAAAGGAAAACTGCCAAAAGGGAGATCTTGGAAAAATAGCAAAGAACACTCACTCCCTGAAGAGAACATGAAATAACACCCCACAGTGACCCCACAAAGGAAATGGAAAATAAGAACCAATCATGAATGGGTCAGAGAACACCACTGAGACTGGGGTAAGATCTACAAAGGAAAAAAAGGGACTTGAAATGAATGCTGTGATGTCCCAGGGCTGCAGAGTGGACATGCTGGGCAGTGTAATCTGTAATTCACTTAGACCTTCTTTCAAGGACAACATTTGTGTATCAGAAAGTAAGTTGAAACTCCCCTTAGTAACTCCAAGTTCATATTAAAGTTCTCTGAATAATTTCTATGCGTGGTTGGTAGTACCATATGCGTGGGACTCAAGAAACCCATCACTGAATCAGTGCTCAGCTGCCTCATACATGATGCTACATACCGGAGAGCACTAAAGGGAGTACCTAGGCCTGGATTCATTATATGCCTGACTCCTCATGTCAGGACTGTGGATTAGTCCTTCTAAGAAGGTGTAGGGGAGGGTCATAATCAGACTCCAAACAAAATGATGCCTTTTGGTGATGAGCAGAGTGAATCCGGCTAACAGTGTACAGATGTCCAAGGATAGCAGGCCAGAGCCTCCCAGCAAGTTCTTCCTGTGCAGTAAGGGCGGCTGGATGCTCCTACTCTAACACAAAGGTGTCAACCCTATTTACCAAAGAGCCAACTCTCATCTCCTGGATTCCCTCAATCTCAAGAGCCCTTGCAGCATAAATTCACATCCTTTTTTTATGTAAACTGCAACACCAGTGGGACAAAATGGTGTCAAGGGAAGACAAGGTCAGAAACCCCAATCACAGTAGGGCTTCTGTACACGTTTCTCCCTGTTATGTAAAACAAGTGAATGTGGTGCTGGTGCTAAAGGGCCCTTAGTTCACCTGGGCCCCACCAGGACAACTGCCTTCAGTGTGGAGGGAGTTCTGAGCCTTTTCCCAGAACCAACACAAAGCAAATACCAAGAATGATAGGATTTCAAAAACCCCAGGTTAGAGGAACCCAGCACTGTTGGTCTCTCAGACAACAGCACCAGCCTAAGCTCTCCTTGGTCACAAAAGCACCCTTTGCTACAGGAATCATCAAAGGCTCCGCAGAGGGGAAATGAAAGCAGCTCCAAGCGCAGAGCCCCAATTTTCCTGTCCTTGTGTTCCATGAAGCCAGTTCAAAGGTCCTCCCCGCCTGGGCTCTGAGCTGTTCACTCCATCACACCGAAGCAGGATAAAAAGGGAATTTACGGGGATATACATGGGAAGGAAAATGAACTCCTCTTCTCAAAATCTGATTAAAATTTTTTTTTTCCAGTTGAGAACTCCAGCAAAATTAACAGTATGTGCTGGAAAGTCTGCTGATGTTAACATTCCTTTTGCATATAGATAATAAAAGCTAAAAGTAACAATGAACTAAGCTTAAGGCTTAAATATGACCTTAATAGAGCCTCATTCCTTTCCCCAGAAGTAGTTTAAGAACCTCAATGCTCTTTACAGTAAACTCATCCTACCTTCCTGTATTCCTGTAGGCTAGACTTTTACTTAATCAACTGTAATCTGTTGCTCTCTGGCTCCAGGAACACAGTGATAAGTGAATAACCTCAAACCCAACCAAGATCTTAAACTTGACTACTGATGAAACAATGAGCTGGACCCTCAGAGAGCCCTACCCACAAACTCTCAGATGTGCCTTTCTTTCTTATGCATGCCTCTCTTTCCTTAATACTGGTGTTTAAGCCTGTATGAAAATATCTTTCATAAAATCTCCATGTCTGCTTCACAAACTGGGTAGTTCTGAAATTCTTTTTTTGGCATCAAAGTTAATAATTTTGATTCAGTCTGAGTCAACCTTCCTAACACTTCAGGCTGCTGAGGGTGGTGGCACTGTGCAGTTGTCTGTATTCCCTCCACTATGGACAACATGGAACATTAAGAGCCAAATGTGACCCCACCCTTCCTTCTCAGACTCCCTGAGGCTGGTGCTACGGGAAGTTGGTTGTTGTAGCTTTAAAACTGACCATGGTTCAACTCTGATCATCCAGTTAAGAGATTCACCAGAAAGGCTCAGGTGCCAGAGCCTGGGCCAGCAGGAGGCGAAAACCTGCTAGGGAGTTGGCAGAACTCTAGCAAGAGGGGCTGATTCTGTTCACACAACCCAGGCCAGAAGCAGAGAGCTTCCCTGCTCAGCTTTGGTGCATGTGGGCCTTACAGGCTGGGATGCTGGGCCGGGGCTTTGTTCGCGCAGAGGGCACAAATACACAGGAAACATGGTACTGCCATTTCATTCCAGATGTTTGCTGGATCTGGCATGCTCTTAGATCAGATCTGGCATGCTCTTAGATCAGCGATTGGAGAGTGGCTTCTGAACAGCTTTTCCTGAGGTGGTACTTTGAGAATACAAGCAAAACAAGCCTGGTGCTGCTTTAGTAAAACTCCATTGAGCAGCTTTTCCTGAACTGGGAGTGACACTCTCACACTTTATAGACACTGTGCACTATCATCCCTTTCAGTAAATCAGACAATCCTTTAGGTTAAAGCATAGCAAACAGTTGCCTCACACATTTTGTGAGTTAATATTTTAAAACCATAGGAAAGGAAGTGGGGCATGGTGGTGAATGCCTGTAATCCCAGTACTGCAGGGATGAGTGGGGAGTATGCTGCAAGCAGAAGCCCATCCTGGGCTACAGAGGTAGACACTGTCTCTAAAATTGTACAACACATACACACTCAAACACTCAGACATATGCACTCACATACACTCTCTCAGACACACCACACACACTCCCTCTCACTCACACACACTCACACTCCCCCACACTCACACACTAGTGGAGCTTAGAGGGAGGCTAGGGATGGAGCTCAGTGGTAGAGTACTGGTTTGACACACTTAAAGCCCTGGGTTCCACCCCTTGTATCACAAAAGATAAAAATATGGAGAAAATGGATGACTGGCATATTTACAACACTAAGAATCAATAATTTAGGGAGAGAAGGGGGGCTGATTTGAGTAAGCTTAAAAGTGGTTACTTCTACTCTTCCTTTAATATGTTTTATGAATTATTCTATGAGTTATGACATTATGGTGGTCCAGGAGAATTTGTCTAGATTTTAAATGATTGGGACTCTTAAGAAAACAACACACAGAACTCTGATAGGCTGAGGAGAGCAATTGCAAAGCAGATTCTTGTTGCAAAGCAGATTCTTGGCTCCCTCCCTCTGCACACCATAGTCAGCCTGCTTTACATTGTTGGCTGAGGGCCATCCATAGCCCAGTGTCTTTCCCCACTGAAAGTCCCACGCCTGCTGTGAGCCAAAGAAACCCTTACCTAGAGGTTCTGGTAGAAGAGGGGCTGGTTTTCTACATTGAGGAACCATGCCTTCAGCAGAATGGTGAGTGTCACCTACCACCTTGCCACAAGGAGCACACACACAAGCCAAGGCTTGAGAATGCTGACTGCATTTGTTCTCTCTACCACCTGCAAGGTCTCTCAGAGGTGTATAGGAGAAATTTGTTCATGAGAACTAGAATGCAGTGGGTTTGGCTTACAGCCCAACACTGGCTAGATCCAGCTCTTTCTGAGCTGCTTACATGTAGTCAGGCATGCGTGTGCACACTTGCATGCATGTTGGAGAGAAGCAGGTGGTGAGTATGGCGATTTGTCATGTATGACCTTTCAGTGTGGACAATACAACATCAAGTGAGAGTACAATTGCACCTGAGTTATGTGTTGGGATTCTAGTCATTTAATCATGCGGATGTGCCTCAGAGACTTGAAGGAAAATCATCATTGACATGCCTTATAATCTAATTTTTTCTCTACCCAATAATAACAAACTACTAATATCAAAAATTATTCTTCTGTACAAAGATATGGATGAGTCACATTAAGTATAAATTATGATGTTTAAGAATGGTTGAAATAAAGCCGGGCATGGTGGCGCACGCCTTTAATCCCAGCACTCGGGAGGCAGAGGCAGGCAGATCTCTGTGAGTTTGAGGCCAGCCTGGTCTACAGAGTGAGTCCAGGACAGCTAAAGGATATACAGAGAAACCCTGTCTCGAAAAACCAAAAAAAAAAAAGAATGGTTGAAATGATAAAAACTTTTGTTATATATGTTTTACAACAGTTGAAAATAACTGTAAGCTACTTAGCAAGATATATAACATAAGAACAAGATAATATTCTGAGGCTGACATGAATTAAAACCTACGTTTGAAGTATTTCATGTTAATCACTAAACTGAATTAAAGCTGACTTTGTTACAGGTACCTCTGACCTACCATAGCTTTGTCCAGAGGACACTGCTCCATGTCTTGCATCATCTGACAACATGTTGCCCCTTCCTTGGCTCCCGTTTATGGGTTTACAAAGTCACCAGTGGCCACTTAGGCCATTCCGGAAGGAATGTCTTGCTCAACTGGTTCTTCCACCTGCACCCATTACTCTCCCACACTCTGGTCCCTAGGTGATGTCAGCTATCTTATCAGTGGCCTTCAGCTACTTAATGCTGAAGACCCATAGACCTTGTTCCTTGAGATTCTGAACTGTGAGTCACTTTCAAAAGCAAAGCTGGAAGATGCCCTTAGAGGACCTCTAACTCACCTGCCTGAAGCAGAAGTCATGATCTTCCCTTTCCACACCCCGCGGAGGAAGGAGTGCTCAGTACCTTCAAATTCCACAGGACTCAGGATCAAAGACATGGGCCGAATCTTTCACTTATATTTGGAGAGGAAAACACACACACACACACACACACACACACAATCCAGGGACAAGCAGTTATGTTTTATCTTTCTGCCTTGCTTTCTCCTCAGTCTTCAATTACTTATTTGGCTGTGGATCCTACCTTGACCACGGCCCTGGCCTTTATTCGGGCTCTTCTTTCGTACACAGATACTGCACCAGCCCCCCCAAATCCTAACTTGGCCTGCCAGGTTGGCCTGTTTATAATTGCAGCCTGAATGAATCCTCCAAAACAAACATCTAAAAGTTTTCCTCTCTTGCTTGGACTCCTTCATTGGCTTGCTACTATCCTAAGTTCATGGTGGAGAAAATTTTTGTGTGCAGTCCCATCCTCCTCACGTTTTGCTAGTCATGATCCAGATTGCAGACAAGTCCTAATGACTTAAGTACCCAAAATGCAGTAGGTTCCAGCCAAACTCAAATGATCCACAGTACCCAGAATGCACTAGGCTCCAAACAAACTCTAATGATTCACAGTACCCAGAATGCACTAGGCTCCAAACAAACTCTAATGATTCACAGTACCCAGCAGGCACTAGGACCCACTGGTCTTTGAGAACCCTCATCAGATAAAGAACACAAAAGTCAAAGCGCAGGCATTTCTTTCTGATGCTAAAGCTCTCCATCCAATCAGAGTGCAGCCCTGATCTTCCCTTTTTGAATTCTGAGTGTCCTGGGAGGCAGGAACATGTGCACCTCTGTAACATCAGAGCCTGACGGTTCCCAGGATTTAATATATACCCTAAATAACAAATTAGTACTTCCCTGGACCTCAAATGGATAAAGGAAATAGTAGTTCTTATGTGAGCCACCAAAAAAAAAAAAAAAATACTGTTTGAAAAGGAACAAATCCAGCATGGCACAGTGGTTTGGATAAGAGCACTGACAGCACAGTTCTATGGCTCTGCATAATTTAAGGTTTAATGCTTTCTGTTCTCAGGCAAGACTGGCTTTCTTTTCATTAGCAGTGGACCTTGGCGAACCAGACATGGTCTCACCTCCCCCACATATGTTTGAAGGTTTTCAAGAAGCCTGGAACTCTTTATTTACTTTTAAAGTGATTGATTTATTTCATTATTTTTATTTTCATTGAGGAGTGGAGAAAAGGTGGGGAGGGGAAAGGAATCTGTCACATATTGCTGTCTTACAATCCTGAATTCTTTCTAGGAATTCCAGTTTTCAGCTCTGTATCCAGTCCTGTCTTTGCAGGTGTGAACAGGGAATCCTGGAGGGTATAATAGGATCTCAGGATTTTCTGTCAAGCTAAATCTGTAAATGTGCAGCCAGGAAGGAAAATGCAGATGGGGCAGGTGAGGCCAGGCTGTGGACAGGAAAGCAAGGGATTAGACCACAGGAAAAGAAAACTGTTAACCATTAATCCCACCCTGTCATTTCCCCTCTTCCCTGCTGGCCTTTGTAGCCACTCCATGTGACATCCACCAGAGCAGGATGGAATTCCACCAATGCTAGTGATTGGGTTTAGGATTCTAAAGTTGTGAAATTCTAAAGCTGGAAGGCTTTCTCTGTGTTTCCTTCTTCCTCATCACCTCTCCCACGGCCCCTGGGACTCCATATTTTGCAGGAATGGACCTATGCTTTGGACACATTGAAAACCCATCCCCTAACTTCAGAGAAAGAGACTGGAAGCTGGCAGTCGAAGTCATGTGTTGTGGTCACAGTCATCCGAGGGACTCAAGCCACAGCTCAGATCGATCAATTTCCAGATCATTCTATGGATTCCTTTGCTGTGTAGACAGTTTTGTTTAAAAAACTGAGGCAGCATTAGAATTGCAGCACAACAAAACCTAACCCATAAGGACATGCACAATTTAATAATGCTTTTTACTCTGTGAACAATACAGCCAAACCCTATAATTTTAAAATGCCAAAGGCTCAAAATATTTGCTGTTTTTTCCCCTCTGATTGAGATGTATCTCTCCTTACCAAATTCAAAGTCCCCCAATAAACAAGCACTTTGAAACCCATCTATAGATTTAGGCAGCCGGTGCGTGATTTTGTCTCCTAGCTTCTGCAAAGATGAAGTGTGCAGTTCTCAGGGAAGTCTTGTGTTTCCATTCTCAGCATGCAGAACAAAGACAGAGCATGTGTGTGCATTCTCTATAGGCATTCACAAATAATTTCAGTTTGAAGGACTGATGCAGTTTAAGAAAAATGAGTCCTGGGTGGCACAGTATGGCTGGCTCCCTGCTCGACCACTCACCCTCCACTCCCCTCTGTTCCTACAGCATCCTGTCCATACAGGGACTTCATTACCAGCTATTTCTACTCCCACTCACCACCCAAAGGTGAAATTAGGAGCTCTGATGCTCAGAGACAAGTCAGAGGAGAGATTTAAAGGCAAGTGCTCCAGTTTATTTATTTATTTATTTTTATTTTATTTTTGAGATAGGGTCTCATTTTATAGCCCAGGCTGGCTATGACTTCACTTTACAGTTCAGGCTCACCTTGAACTCTTGGCAATCCTTCTATCTCAGTCTCCCAAGTACTGGGATTGCAGGCAGTACCCACCATACTCACCTCCTTCCTTTTTTTTGCTGATAAATTTATTGCTTTGCTTTTCACAATTTAAAATTAAAACGTGTGTGTGTGTTATGTGTTCAGGTGCAAGTGCCTATACATACGTGAAAGTACCGGAAGAAGCTGTCTGCCCTGCTGTATCACCAGTTACCTCTTCCCTTAAGACATGATCTCTCTCAACCTGTGGTATACAGCTAGCCGGCAAGTCTGAGCTGCTGAAGTCTCTATCCCTCTACAGCGCTGAGGTTACAGGCACATTCAGCCATGCCCAACTTTTAAAAGGTTTTTTATTTTTTATTTTATATGTTGAGTATTTGACTGTATGTGTGTGTGTTTATCACATGTGTGTCCAGTAACTACAGAGGCTGGAAGGCACTTTGGATCCGCTGGAAGTGGATTGGCAGACAACTATGAGCTGCCATGTGGGTGCTGGAAACCGAACTCAGGTCTCTGTAAGAGCAAAAAGTCCTCTTAAACTCTGAGCCATCATCCAGCCACTCCTCCAACTTTTCATATGGGTGTTGGGGATTTGAAAACAGGTCCTTATGCTTATGCAAGCTTTCTTAAAAGTCCAGTTAAACTGAAATGGTTTGTCAAAGGTTATGGTAAACTCTGATTCGTAGTTTGGTAGAAAATGCCCTGTCAGTGGAGCTGGCCCACAGGAAACCAGGAATACAGCCCAGAAGAATGTGCTACAGGAAGACCCAGGTATCAGAGATGGAAGAGGCTAAGGCAAAAGAGACCCACCAAACACATATTCTCATGAAACTTGCCTCCCTTAAACGCAAAGCAAATGTTTATACTCAAGATTCACTCAGTTACCTGCTCAACAGTGGATCGCGCCATTCTACTCATTACACAGGTCAACAAGCTCCGTTCTCTTCATTCCACATGTCTGCCACTCACTAATCATTTAAGTTTAAAAAAAAAAGAAAAAGAAAAAACAAAACAAAACCAAAAAAACGGTGTAGTGGTGAAACTTAGCAATCCTGTTAACTGAAATAAGTCCCTAAATCTTCAGTAACACAGACAAATACAGAAAACCAAACAATACGAAATACAGGGCTTCAGAAGAATATGCAAGTATAAAAAGACACAGTATAGTAGAACACATGTATCATCCTGTCCCCACGGAATAGAAATTATTCAGCGTTTCCTTGAGAGTTTAAACTCATTAGTCTCATGTCAGGGGAAAAAAACCCACCATCATCACCACCACCATCACCACCAAAACCCAACAACACTCCACCTAGACCAAATCTTAGATTTCTTTTCTACCCTATTTAGCAAGTCAATCAAGACTTGGATTCCAATTTTGCAACATCATCAGTAAGTTAGTCACCTTACAACTTCGATTATTCTGATTTTGTGTAAAATTCATCTAGGAGTTTGGGCTGCTTAGGGTTTAGGAGGGTTATTATAAGGAGAGAAACTCCTTGAGAGAATTTCTCAAGAAAATCATTCATTGTTAGTTAAAAAAAAAAAGTTACAAACTGACATTCACATATGCATCTCCAGGCAAGATCTCTGCTAGCAAAAGGTAACATCCATTGTTTCAAACCAGAAAAGCAGAATTATGGGAAGGGAGTGTTAATGATAATAAGAGAAGGTGAAGATTTAATGACCAGAGAAACTAAGAAAAGGTACTTATGATAAATGATCAAATGGTCTGCCCTGAAAACATACATACAAATAACATTATACAGACTGGGTGAATTATATGAGAGAATATATATGTAAATACATATAAACACATATATGCATGTATAACAACCAATAAAAACAGAAGCGATGAATTTAAAAGACAGCAAGGAAACGATATAGGGTTAGAGAGATGAAAGGGAAGGGAGGAGGAAAGGGGAGAAATAAAAGACATACACCCCCCCCAGAAATAAACAAATTGAGGAAAGCTTTTTAAGAACAGGCCAGGGGTGTGGCTCAGTAATTGCACTTTTTACTTAAAGATGCAAGGCCCTGGGATCCTGCCCCTGGTGAGCCAACAAATAAAGAAACCACCACCAACAACAAAAGCCCTACTACATCCTATATCAAATCAACTTAAAAAAAAAAAAAACCAAAGCAATAATATTGGCTTTTTTTAGCTTTTGATTTTTGTTTAGTTGTTCTGTTGTTGTTTTGTTTTTAAAGAGACATGCCCCATTACGCTGTCTAGGCTGGCCTTAAACCCCAGTCTCAAGCCATTCTCCCACTTCAGGCTCCTGAGGAGAAGCTGAAACTACAAGTGAGTGCCACAGTCTGCAGCAGCTCTCTTTGAGGACAGACACATCTTAAACAGTGCTGGATCGCCCCGCTTGTGACACTATGATCTTAGCTGGGATTGAGAGTTATGCTACAAACAGTCAGATCTGCTAATGTATGCAGCTATCTCTTTAGTCCTTGGTAAGATGGCTCGATTTTCATAAAGAGACAGGGAGGTGTGATTTGTAGTTCCTGTCTGTGTCTCTTTCAACTGAGTCTAGTGTTCGTTCTACCATGTGTGAGTGGGTATGTGTGAATGCAAAAATGTTCACATTCATAGGTTTGAAATTTTCACAGGCAGGGGCAGGCACCAGAGTGGTGGTCCTGCACAGACAGACCTGGGCTGCTCTCTTGATAGCACACACTCTGTTTCTGTTCAGAGACTCTGGGAAGACCAGTAATCTCTATTTAACATCCCAATTACACAACCACTGCTCCCATTGGCAACTTGAAGAAAACGAAAGTTCAAAGGGAGAATATTTAACCACAGTGTACCTCAGAACAAAATACAAAGCAGAAAAAACAAAAACCTTCGGCAGCCTTGCTAATAAAGCAGAAAATATCCACGAGTCAGCAGGATCTCTTTTGTTGTTGTTGTTGGTTGTTTTTGTTTTCCAAGAGGGGGGGTTCTCTGTGTAGCCCTGGCTGTCCTAGAACTCCCTTTGTAGACCAGGCTGGCCTCAAGATTCACTCAGAGATCCGCCTGCCTCTGTGTCTCAAGTGCTGGGATTAAAGGCGTGCGCCACCACTGCCTGGGCAGCAGAAGTGAAAAGCCCACCCTCATGCCAAACTACATAAGAAATTGAAGAAATTGAAATGGCCAAAAAAAAAAAAATCATTATTTTGCTAGTTCCATTACCAAGTGCCTGAAAGATTAAAAACAGAATAAAGCCCAGGTCTGTTTTGACAAAGGCCAAGCCTTCCAACAGAGGCTTTAAGTAATGTAAAAAGCTTCTAGATGAAGGAGGAGAAAAATTAGGGACCATTAAAAAGATCACTTGCAAATAGTTAACATCTGGAAGTTTTATGCTTGTCTTTAGAGCTAAGAACCACTTTATCCCATGGCCCAACTTCTCAATAACTCTTCTAAGCTAAATTCACAGGTTTTTACCCAAGTGCATATGCTGTTTGTGTATGAAAAGCTAGCAAACATGCGAACTGGAAATTCACAGCTCCCTGCTCTGTTGACTGACAGTGTCTCTTTATGTCTTGTCCCCAGTCCCTATATTGATAGATGGCCCTCAAGGTGGCCCAAGGATTTAGAGAACTGGGCCACCCCCATCCAGCTACCAATGTCCACCCCCAACCTCATCTGCCATTATGGCTTTAGCTCCTTTTTTTTTTTTTTTTTTCCCAGTCCTCTATTGTCAGGGGTGGCTTGTCTGTTATCTTTTAACAAAATCCTCATTTTCATCAATTAAGTGGGTTATCAAGCCATTGTTCACATCCTTCTGCTTCATTTTGTTTGTGCTATCTGAAATATTTGATTAGCTCATACAGGAGGCCACTGTGTGACACTTGTAGGTTTTCAACACAATTGCATGTATCATGATATTTGAATGTTATCCTTAACTTTAAAAAACATGACTCATTAAAAAAGAGAGAGATTGATTTAATTATTCATTTGTGTGTATGTGTTTGTCTCTGTGTATGCAGCAAACTGTGGAGACTAAAAGAGGGTGTTGGGATGCCCTAGAGCTAGAGAGCAGGTGGCTGTGGGCTGCCTAACATGGGTGCTGGAAACCATACACCAGTTCTCTGAAAGAGCAGGAAGAGAAGTTAACCACTAAGTCATCTCTCCAGACACAAACACAATTGTTTTTTTTTTTTTTTTTTTTTCTTTTTGGTTTTTCGAGACAGGGTTTCTCTGTTTAACAGCTCTGGCTGTCCCGGACTCGCTTTGTAGACCAGGCTGGCCTCGAACTTGCAAAGATCCGCCTGCCTCTGCCTCCCAAGTGCTGGGATTAAAGGCGTGCGCCACCACCGCCCGGCTAACACAATTGTTTTTAATAGCTTATTCTACTTCAGAAAAAGATTGGCAGGCTCCTTATACAAATACATACAATAAGATCATTACCAAAGACAGAAAGTTACATAAAGAGGAAATTAAACTGGGGATATTAAGATGGAACTGAGAGGGTGAGACTTAGATCTTGTCGGCTCAACACAGGAGTCACTTCCATTAGTGCTTGGAAGGGTCTAGACTTCTGGCCCAATATGGTCCATAATCTGCTTCCGTAAATTTGTGAATAAAATTGTCTGGTATCATAGCTACAGCTATTCATTTACATATTACGTATATGTATGGCTACTTTCATGTTACAGTGGTAGAACTAAGTAGATACAACAGAGACCATATGGCCCACAATGCCCCAAATTTTTACTATTTAGCTCTTTTCACAAGTGTGCAAATAGCCAGGTTACATGATTCTCTACCTAGGAGATAGAAGCAAACCCATTTCCGAGGCTAAGTATGGTCTTTATATAGAAGTGCTATCTCCCCAGCTCCCAAAACTCTTTTCAAGCTTAACAAACAAAAAAATAAACAAAAATAAAATGGTTTATCAGAAGCCTGTAGTAAACTCTGACTCATATACTTACCGGGAAAGGCCCTACCCGCCGAGCTGGCCCCCGGAGAATGGGGATTGCAGCTCAGGGGCTTGAGCTACAGGAAGGCCCAGATATCAGCAATGGAGGAGGGCAGGGCAAGAAAGAGGTCCACCAAGCACTCATTCCCATGAAACTTGCCTCTCTCAAATTCAACATAAATACGGCAGTGACTTTCCTAGGGCCAGCAGCAAAATGATATATGTCTGTACAAGTCAGCCACAGTCAGGTACCATTCACCCATGAGCCAGCTTAATCTAGGGACAGACCCAGAGATGCAGGTGCTAGGCACATATGCAGCCTTTCACTGCCCTTCTTCCCAGCCTTGGCTGATGGGGCTAATGATCTGCTGTTCCCTTCTGCAAATCATTAGCACTTGATATGTAAGATAAAAGAAGAGGCCACCTTTGCTATATGGCAATTTCTCTTGAACTCTGTTGACCAGGGTGTGAGACTGAGGCTGTGTGGTTTGCCACCGTCCTATAGAGGGAGTCCACGGGAAGGACAAGGTTGCCAGGTCCCTATGACAACAAGAGCCTGGAAAAGGCAGCTGTCTGGAGAGGGGACAACATTGGCTGACTCCAAACACTGCCTGGAGTCACTTCAGGACACATGCCTTGGACCTGACCTATTACACAGACCAGTGGTGGGTAAGGGCCACAGGGACACCACAGCCACTCTAAGAGAGTTCAAGTCCCAACCCCCATATTGTCTCTTCAAAGAAAGAAAACTCCAGAAACATCACCTAAACCCATTGCCTTGTCACACCTCTCAAAAGAAGTCTTATGTGATAAGTTCTCCAAAACAGAGGCAAACACTATTAAAGGTGACCCATAAGAAGCTAAAATTCAGCTCACTGTTAGAAGGGGAGAGAAGAACATACTTGTGGCCTTTTCCATATCCATTCTTTCCTTGTGGTTGAAATGCTGTATCATGAACTGATTGTGTTTCCAATGGGACAGAAATTTAAGTTATCTAAAAGTCTTTAATATGCAAATTGAAAAGAATTAGAACTATTTGCATTTTATTACTGTAGATATTACTACCTAATCTAGACCTGATTCCTCCCCGTTATCAAAGTCTGTCGCTCCTCCGCCACCTCCGTGATGAAAGTTGGATCACTATCCAACAGGTCTTTCCACAGGGGGGTTAGAACCATAAAACTACAAAACTACAAGTGAAACATCTACAGATTCCTATTTTGTTGTGGGTGTGTGGTTGTCATCTAGAGAATCAAAAACAAGTAAAACCTACCCACATTTGACAGCAGAGGTCATCTGGGAAACAAACATGGCGGGTCCATTGAATGCTTTCTCCATGCTGTTTCAAAAGAGCAAACACTACCAAGCCTTGACATCTAATGTTCTAGTATCAAGGCTGACAGTTCAAATCCAAAGCACTTATGCTCATGTCCAAAAGAATGTTTAAAATGTGGATTTTTGTATGACCTTAAAGTAGAAGAAAAGATCTCAGGGAGTCCAGGATATGTCTAGTGCAGTCCACACAGAGATAGTTCTTCAGGATGCTCTGCTGGGTCCAGGACTGGGGTACCCAATGGTGTGTTCTGAAGTGCACAGAATGCCAATACAGAAACTTCCAGAGAAATTGCCAGCCCCCATGTCAGCTTGAGTGAATCCCCACATCTCCAAACCATTACATACACTTCCATTCTCCTTTATGTGGTCACTGAACTTTTATTTTATTTTTTAACCACCAAGGCCTCAGAGTATGTGCTTCCCAAGTGCTCCCACCCCAACGAGCACACACAGTTCCTGCCCAGAGCCTTTCAGGCAGCAATACTTGGGTTGATTTTCATAGGGACTAGCCCCGGTGGTTCCTACTTACGTAATGCATACAAGGTGAGGATGATTCCAGCCAGGCAAAATCCCTCAAAGAATCTGAGAGTGCTGAACATTGTCACATTCACGGACAATGCCACAGTCAGTCCAAAGATCAGAATGAAGATGACGGAAAAGAGCAGTACAGGCCGCCGGCCAACCCTGCATGTGAAGAGGATAGAAATCAGGCATCAGTGTTAAATAGGAGGGCAATGACAAGTGTGACACCCAGCAACCAGTGAGCACTCTATATACGATGGAGTATGGGCTAAGTGTCTTCATACTAGCAATGTGCACCTCACTAGACCATGGCTTCCTCCCTTGGGATAGAGGCCTCTTGTGGCACGTTAAGCCCACATCCTCTTCTGGAACTAAGAGAGCAGAGTTTAAATAGCTACTAGGGGAGCGAATTATGATGTGAGTCCATCGCTGTGTATAAACACGGATATCTCAGGGCAAGAGAACAAAATCAATAATAACTCCCCAAACACAAACCTTGACACACCCAGCATAAAATGTCTTGAGAAACTGTTGACCTTTGGAACTGGCCCAAAAGTCAACATAGACATGGAGGGAAGGCATTGCTTCTTTTCTCCAGTTGTTACCTTAGGGAGGTAGTTTGTTTCACTGGCAGCCTTTGGTCCAGGGTTGGGCCAGCTGCAATTTGCTTCAGGTACATGACAATATGTAATTCTAAAGGAACCATGGGAATCACACACTAAGCCTAGACACTTTGAATTGTAAATAAATGCTCCAGTGTCTCACAGTAGAACTTGCAGGAAAGGGCAGTGGTATACTGAATTCACAAACCATACACAGAGCTGACTGGTTCATGATTAGTGGCCACTAGGGGATAACATATGTGGGAGCAATCAGAGGACAGATGGGGTAGTCCATGGAAATTAAAAAACCACAAGTTCAGCCGGGCGGTGGTGGCGCACGCCTTTAATCCCAGCACTTGGGAGGCAGAGGCAGGCGGATCTTTGTGAGTTCGAGGCCAGCCTGGTCTACAAAGCGAGTCCAGGACAGCCAGAGATATTCAGAGAAACCCTGTCTCGAAAAACCAAAAAAAAAAAAAAAAAAAAAAAAAAAACCACAAGTTCCGTTGTCCCTATACTAACCATCCACCTTTCTCTACTTATTACAAGTAAAACTATGGCAAGCTGCAGCAAATAAATTAATATTTAACAAAACTGGTTTGAGTTATAAGGATAGTTCACAGAGAAGTTGGGGCAAGAGGGAAGCAAGGAAATGCAGGCCTGGTGCCCTAAACATGACACAGGGTAGCTAACTGGCTTTAGTTGTCCTGGATATTTCTGACAAGGCATTGACATACAAGTATAAAGGGGAAAAAAAGGAGCCAAAGAAACAGATGGTAGGATGGCTGCTGGCCAGGGCTAGGTGAGAATAAAGAATGTTTATGAGCACATTCTACAATCTCCACAAAGATGATGGGAATGATTTAAACTCAGAGTGGGCAAAGGACCTAGCTCTGTAAACACATTCAAAATTATTGAATTGTGCTCATTAAAAAGCAGGATGTGGCC
The DNA here is from genome assembly GCA_907164525.1 of Lophiomys imhausi. Classification (NCBI taxonomy): domain Eukaryota; kingdom Metazoa; phylum Chordata; class Mammalia; order Rodentia; family Muridae; genus Lophiomys; species Lophiomys imhausi. The sequence goes on from CAJQZJ010033130.1 coordinate 646,262, forward strand.
GGGTGGTGGTGGCGCACGCCTTTAATCCCAGCACTTGGGAGGCAGAGGCAGGCGGATCTTTGTGAGTTCGAGGCCAGCCTGGTCTACAAAGTGAGTCCAGGACAGCCAAGGATACACAGAGAAACCCTGTCTCGAAAAACCAAAAAAAAAAAAAAAAAAAGCAGGATGTGTGTGTGTGTGTATGTAAATGATCTCCCACTTAAAGCTCATTTTTAAGATAAACTAACACAAGCAAGACCTTGTTCTATCTTGTCACCTATAATTTTAATTTATATAACATATAATATAAAATATAAAAATATATAACATGGTAAAATACATAAAATATATTAAATATAAAATGTAACTATATCAAATAAAGCATTTAAACTATAATACGAATACAAAGTAACATATTTTAAGAAAACATAGGGCAGGCACCACAGGCCAGCACTTTGTTTAGAACTTTCTAAGGGTCCACCCATTTCTATTAGTCTCTTTGATTTGGGGATATGTGGCCAAGGCTATGTATTTATAACAATGAAAAGCCTTTGTCCCATATTTGTGGTGTGGTCACAAAGCCCTTCCAGGAAAGATCTTACCAGATGTTTTTGCCCATACCCAACTCACTTGTAGAAATACAATTTAAAGCATGGCCTGCTTGTCTCTTAAAAGGAAGGAGAATATACAAATATCTAACATCTACGTTTAACTCCCTGTACCTATCTTACCTGAGAATGGGCATATGGGTTGCTTCGTTTCATAAAGGGTCATGAAGAGCTTGGCCTGAATCCCTGAGATGAACATTTCAGCTTTCATCTTACCTGCACTTCTTGCTGCTCTTTGATATTGTTGTTCTATATAGCCCAATTTGGCTGACCTAGAACTCTCTGTGTAGCCCAGGTTGGACTCAAACTGGCAATCCTCTTACCTCCCAACCTCCCCAAGCCCTCTCTGATCTCAGGTGTATGTTATCAGCCCACTCCACTTCTTCCTGATGTTCAAACATGTTTTTTCCTGTTTTGATTTTGTCTTAGAAAAGACGCTTGATTTCTGTTTTTGAATCTTATTTAAAAAATTCTAAGTACCTCACTCCCTGATCACTTAAATCAGTAAATCATACTTATCAATCAATGGGGGCTGTGGGGCACTCGTGGTCTCTGAAGTCAGAACACCTTGGTTTTGCATACAGGTTCGTATCACATCATTTCTGAGCTATGTGATCTTGGGAAAGTCCAACCATTGTCCAATTGGCCACTGGTGTCTATGGGGTTTGGGTAAAGTGTGGGAATGTACCAGCAACTCAGTGACCATTCACTATAAACTAATTACAAGCCTCATATGAGCTGGTTCCCCAGAGTAGAACCAGGGGTGAGTGACAGCAGAAGCCTTTATCTTTTATGACCTTCAAAGATGGCCCTACCTGAATTGAATTCTCAGAATCTATCTTTTGTTTGTTTGTTTTACCTTTCAGGGCAAGAGGGACTCTAAAAATGAGATTACAGCTAAGGACTTCAAATGAGTTGATTTCCCCAAAGAGAGCAGCATGAAAGAACTTGACTGGATCTTACTGGTTCTGAAGATGGAGGAAGGGATCATGAACCCAGAACACAGGTGGCTACTAGGGGCTAAAAGAGACAAAGAAATAACTGTTCCCGAGTCTCCAGGAAGGATACCTTGTGGTATCCCGTTTTTATCCCAGTGACACCCATGTTGGGCTTGTGAACTGTAAGATGATTAATTTGTGTTGAATCCACTGAGCATGTAATAGCGACAGCACTCCCAGAGAACTGATACTGGGCATCCAGACAGACATCGCACTCCAGCCAAATGACTGGGAGGATTAAAATTCAGGGATTGTTTAAAAAAGATGGGGCAAGCTGGCAGAGAATCTGCAGGACAATATCCACTTCGATGTTTCCATCAGCAGGGATGGGGGAGGGGACAGATAGTCATGCATGTATGGGAGAGAGACACTGTGTACAGGGGACCTGCAGGTGTCCCTTGTAGCTTAGCAGGGACCAATGCCTGAGATGCCCCATCTTCTCTGTGGATTTTCAGCTTGAATCTCCCCAGCTAATCTTTCATTCAGCCTGTTACTGCTTCGATAAACACAGGCAATCCTTCAACAGAGGTCTCACACAGAGCTGGACTAACGTGCTCTTTAAACAAACCCAGTTCTCTGTGGTGGCTTTCCGAGAGGCCTGACTGGTCACTCTGAGCAAGATCCAAACTCTTTATTCTTTTGTCCCAAGGCCCAGGCCTGGACTGTGATCAGGGAGGTCACTGGGTTAACATGTGCAAGAAAAAGCCTGACACCACTTACAGCTCCACAAATGGGTTCCTTAATAAAGCTGCATTTCCTGTTCGAGTAAATCACTTGCAGAATAAGGACACTACAAGCACCATCGAGTCTCCATTTCCAGAAAGGAAGGCCATGGGCTATATTGGTGTCCATGTCTAATTTCTGTCAGTGAACTTCTCTGGGAAGCAGTACTTGTTGGGTCAGTAGAGCTCTTGCTAAAAAGCTAGCAACCTAAGCGTCTGGTTAAATAAAACTCCACTCCCCATCCTCATCCCCCAAAATAGGCAGCTCCTAGCATAGGCCTGGAGAGGTCACTGACAGTTTCACTGCTGAACACAAGAAATGTGTCCATGGGAAGCCCTAGAAATGGTGACTGAGCAGATTCTGGGCTCACATGAAATCACACTGTATGTTCACAAAAATGGACACTAGTTTGAGGAAGGAAATTTCCACCACTTAAAGTGGTCTGAGAACTGTCTATGGCCATTCCCACCACCCTGGCTAGTTTTCTCAGCTAACCAGGATACAGAAGGCACCAGAAACAACACACACACACACACACACACACACACACACACACACACACACACACACACACACACACACACACAGTCTGTCCCTTGGCATTCCTGACATTCCTATGTCAAAAGGCCCAAGACATGCTGATTCTCACACAAAAAAAAGATTCTTATAAAAAGACCGGGATAGGAAACAGCCACCCCACATCTTTGTCCTTGGGCAGTCCCTGACACTATGCAATTGTCTCCCCTCTTGGACATAGCACCATAGTGTTCTCGTGGCCATAGAATGCCTTAAATAAAAGTGTGGCGGCATGCTGTCAGAGAAGCCGTTCTGAGCCATGTGGTTTGGTGTGGTCCCAATGGCAGCTTATAGCTGAGTGGACTTGGGAATTCATTTAAACTTCTGGGCTCTAGTTTTTTCAGCAATAAGCAATGATCATCACAGCAGTTACCTAATAGGTATATTGTGATGATGGGCTACTTTAATGCATGGGAATATCTGATACTTCCTGGTACACAGCAATCAGTAAGCAACGAGCTCCTATATAAGAATTATTTATTTATTCTTATGTGAATAAGTGTTTTGCCTGCATGCATGTCTGTGCCCGGTGCCCTCAGAGTCAAGAAGAAGCTTGCCATGGGGGTGCAAGGAATTGAACCTGGGTCCTCTGGAAAAGCAGCAAGTGCTCTCAATCACTGAGCCATCTCTCTAGCCCCTACGAAGTGGGTACTAATGATAATGTTGCTGTTATTATTACTAACTCAGCTTCTGTCTTCTCCTGGTCCTCTTTATCATTTCCTCCTGAACCACACACTTTGCTCTGGAAATCTATCCCTCCTTCTGTACCCCACCTAAAACACATTCTATCTCATTTCTGATTGCTACCCTTCCCTTGTCCACAATGCCTATCCACAACCCAAATATCGTTGTGTTCTTTTGTCCTCCTCTCCATTGGCAGCACGGAGGCAGCTCCTGGCTAAGCCAAGGACTGTCTCAAAAATGCACGTGATGTTTTAAGGTGTTAATCCGGACTGACATGTCCAATCATATGATGATGGGTCTCGAACTCCTTCACCATTTGTTTTAGGTTTTGGAGATGGATTTTCATTATGTTGCTTAGGCTGGCCTCCCTGAGCTCAAGCAGTCCTCTGCCTCAGCCCCCAGGACCAGAGACTACAGGAACATGGTACTTTAACCAGCTCTCCATTTTTAAACCTATTTTGTGCATCCACCCGCTTGGTGCCCCACTGTGCATCTCCATGCTCAAGCTCCTCCCAACTAAGCATAAATTATCATAATTAAATGGTGCTACAGGCTGGTCTTGAATGTATTTAAACACCCATTCCCACTGATCTGTCGTGTGCACTGGTCAATTTCTTTTTTGACCCCGCATTCTCCAAGTGGCAGCTTCTATCGTGGCGTCAATGGCAAACAGAGTAAAGGCGCAGTGACCCTGTGCTCACCCTGCCCATTCCTCCTTAGCTAGCAAAGGTGTGCTGTGCCTTCCAAAGGTCCATGTGTCAGCTGTGTTGGTACTCACCAGTCAGCAATGCATCCAGTTATTAGGTAGCCAAAGATTAATCCAACCAGTAAGGAGAACTTAGCGATATGGACTTTCCAGGCATTATCACACACAAGATCCCACTAGAGAGGGGCAAACAGAAGATAAATCAGAGAGACGCATACTCAGAACTAGTTGCACGCAATCACAAGGACAATACAATAACCCTGCAAGGGTCTTCGCACTATCATTGGGGCCATAGCACATGTGACACTAAGAATACCCTCGTTAGGCTGCTGAAAATCCAGTGGGGACTCTAATTTGCCCACACAATGAAATGTGGTGCTTTTATCTCAACAGATTATCTACATCTGCAAGAAGTGATGCATGAAATATGGGGGGACGTGCACACCTCCTGACTCAACCACCACAGGAAGCTGAGGGAGAGGAGACTGGCAAAGAGATATGTTGACACCCTGGAGACCAGAGCCCTTCATACCCCACAGAGTTGCTGCAATCCAGGTGATGGGAAGGCCCAGCCAAGTTTCTTATGGGATGCCATGGCAACAGCCAGAAATGAAAGGCAGCATTTGCATTTTCACCCCATTACACCCTCTTAAACTGTAGTCTCAGAAAGAAAAGGAGTTAATAGTGAATGCTGAATTATGACCTTTATATATTCTTTCTTTTCTTTTTTTTCTTGTAAATTCTGTTGTACTGCTAACTGCACCACTGGAGTCTTAGACTTAGTTTATTTTATGCAGTTAAATTTTACTTTTTAATAGGAAAAATGAAAATGATCCTCAGGAATGGGGAGATGGCTTAGTCCGTAAAATACTTGTCATATAAATGCTGAGGACTTGAGTTTGAATCTCCAGAACTGACGCAAAGCTGAGCATGGTAATATTCATCTGTAATCCCAGAGCTCCTACAGTGAGACGGGCGGTGGATTCAGGAATCCCTGGAAGCTTGTGAACCAGCTAGACTGGCATACACAGTGGTGAGTAACAAAGAGACCCTGTCTCAACCAAGATAGAACAGGTGAGGGCTGGCACCTGAGCTGTCCTCTGACCTTCACATGTGTTATCGCATGTATGTATGCCAACTCACAGACACACATTCATGTACACACATCGTTCACTTGCACACACAAAGGAAGAGAGAGGGAGGGAGGGAGGGAAGGAGGGAAGAAGAGAGACAGAGCTCTTCAATTATTATCTTTTCTATTTGCCAAAGTGGAACAGGACTGAGGCACACATAGTGTGCCTCTAGGTCAGAGGGGCAGCAGAACAGGGAGTGACTGGCTGGTACAGTGAGGACTATATCATCTACCCTTGCTGTTTGGTGTTGCCATCCACCCTCAGTGGCAGGGAAGTCCTTCTGGTAGATGCTACTGTTTGGAGCTTTTGACCCCAGGTCAAAGGAGGTACAAGGGTAGTGGTATATTGATCCCAGCTGGAGATATGCCCCACCATGGGGAAATTTAGGAACGTGGGAACAAGAAGCGTGCCAGAGGCAGTTAGCAATGGTTGATGGCATGGGGCTGAAACCTAATCTAGATGCTATCTTCCTAGGTATCTCTACCTTTGAGCCTCTGCCTATGGGCCAGACCCAGTATGTAATGCCAAGGATTCTGGTACCCTTAGGTCTGACTGTTTCCAAACATCTGGAGAGCCCAATGGAGGCCAAGGATGCCAGCTATAGGTCACAGCTTCAGTGGAATTTGGAAAAGACTGCGTGTATCAACAGTTGGCAAAGAAAGAACCTGGTCTAGACAAAGAAGGAAGGGGCCACCTGTCACTCACTGCTCTAACTTCTTCCCAGGACTCCCTCCCATGGTCTATGGCAGGGTCCAGAGACTTTGAAAGAGTAGCGTCCTCCATCATCTACTGAGCTGGCTCCAGATGGTCTGAATCAGGACTCTGGAGGGAAGGCAGGAAGATAAAGCACAAGCCACACAAAGGCCAAGAAGGATGGTTTGGAGCCTGTTGTCTAGATGTATTCATGGTTCTGGGGAGGAGGGCTATTGGCTGCTTGGAATGTCACTTAAGTACTCCGATGCAGGCATTCCTGAAAGGGGGTCTCAAAAAGAACTACAGGGACTCCACTGCCTGGGAATGAGCAGGAAGTACAAATGTGGGGGCCCATCCCAAGAGCTCTGAGTGAAAACTCCCAAGGAAAGCTCAGCAGTGGGGCTGACAAACTGTCCAGGTGAGCCTGAGCCACACGGACTGACTGTCTTGCATCCGAGAACCTCCATAAGATCTTACCCTGCCTTCTCATGCCACAGTGGAGCCAACCCATGAACTTCACCACCCCAGGCTTCAATAGCCTTCCAAGAACAGGAAGACGATAACTAACACGCCACATGAAGCACAAACATCACTGCTGACTACACCTTTGTCCACTTGTAAGTGAACTGTGAAGTTCCAAGACAGCTTAGGTGGGTTCTTAGAGACAGCCTAGGAAGCCAACATTCACTGATGTTTCTATAAGAAAAATTGAATAATAAATACCTTTCTAATGCCAGCAGGGCAGATTTGGCCCAAAAACAGGAGTTACATCTTTGTCACAAGCAATGTAAATGTGTTCTGTTTTCTCAGTTCCATTTAAACATTCTGAGAGAGGCAGCACCTGTACCAGTCCACCTCCCAGCTACTGCACCTGCATAGACTTCAGCCTGGCATATTGTTGGCAAGCACAAAGGCAGCCTGACCCAGGTCAGGGAGAAACACACCAGCTGCTGTCTCTTTCATTCACTCTACTTTTAACTACTTCCACATCTCCACCAAGACACCCCATCGATGAGTTTACTCAAGGTTAAATGATGCAAAAGAGTACATTACACTTATATTAAATGGCTGGGAGACAAGAGACTTTAATAAAAAACATCCAGGGAAGTGGAGAAAATAGCCCTCACTATTGCCAACCTAAGCAATTACTACACCCAGCCTGGGGCAGCCACAACCCAATTTAGTTTCCACCTAACAACTTGTTCAGTAGTCACCTCAACATGACCCCTATCAAGTAACAATGCCAGAGTGGGAACTTATTAGGACATGGAGGAAGACTGAACCACTCACACCATCAATAGGAAAAGACGCCTGGTTGTCATCAATGAGCTCAGCCTCTGTGGAGACTTAGCCACCTGGGGGTGATGTGCCGAAGAACCCAGGGCAAGGCAGCCACCGTGCCCCATAGCTTCTTCAGTTGCAGACATGTCTGAGTCAACAACCACAGTGCCTAGGAGCACCCAGCAGGCTTAGCAAGATAAGGGTTACTCAAGCCTGGGGATCCACCTACACCAACACCCTCATTCTGGGGGCCCACCCTGGAGGCACATTCCATTGAGCTTTAAGGGTGGGGTGGAGGAGGGGAGTGGGAGGTGCAGATGAGAAAAATCTATGGAGTTGGCTCCCTTGTTTAACTTCTACCAAAAAAAAAAAAAAAAAGTACTGGGGCACATGAAGTGCATCCTCACACATTGTTATCTTTTAAACCACCAAAGAATTTCAGAAGTATGAGGAAGCTTGGCCATCACCTGGCTCTCGAATTTGTTCTCATTCCTATAGAAAAGATTATGCCAATTAGTCAGTCAGGAAGTTAAACTAAGTTTTTAGGATTTAAATACTCCATCAAAAAACATCTGAAAACAGAAATGTTGTTAAAAAAAAAAAAAAAAAAGACCAGGACTCAATGTCCTTGATTGCCTCCCCTCCCTCCTTCAATCAGCCACCAACACCAGCAAAACAGTGGAGACATTTCAGATATACAATCTGAATTTGTCTCTCCCATGTTCCACTAGAACTATAGACATTCTAATTTCTAGGGGTGAGGGAGATGCTCACTGGACGCACAAGATGGTGGGAACCTCCTCCTGGTGTATGTTCCTGTAATGTGTCCTGCAAGGCTAAAAACACTCCTTCTGGAACCTTACAGAGGTTTCAAGGATGAACTGGAGTCTTCTAATCAGGTCCATACAACAAATAACTGTCCATGCTACGCAGTGCTGATCTCTGGGCCGACACGACTTGAGAAAGAACAAGTGGTTGGGGTGGGTAAGAGAGAGCACTGTTCTGCTGGGCAGATCTGGCCAGGATTGTTGTGGTCTTGGGGCCTATAGCTCTGATGGTGGCTTTGCAAAGAGCGTGAGCCTAGAGCCAGTAGCTGGGACAGTGACTTCCTAAGTTCTAGGCTTCCAACTGAAACACTGTGCATGCTGGGTATAAAGTGCTATGCTGAGGATTCCTCTGGAGCCCCAGCCTGTAGCTGTTCTAGAAACTGAAGGGGTACTGTTGCCCTGCATTTAATCATGGTCTCCTGCAATACCCACAGAGGTGCCTGATGTTTGCAAATTGAGCCCCTTCCTTGACTGAGTGTCCTTGAAATAGAGTTCCCAAGGAAGATGTGGGCCAAATCCCTACTCTCCAGCAGAGTACAGCCTGCCATTAAGGCCACCTCCTGGAAACCCTTCCCCAGAGAACAATGGGAACAGCCCTCCAATGAAGCAAGTTAACTCTGCGTCAGCAGGCCAAGCAGGATGGCAAAAGCTTCAGGCCACAGCCCATTCCACCACCCCACTCTTGCCTTCTCTGCCACCATGCTCACTTCAGAAGCATCCTGTGATACCACAGGGGACTCTAGCCTCAGACTTAAGGGCAAGACAAATGATTTCATACATCTCATAGTACATGTTGTCATGTGTTCTGTTCAAAAAATTATTTAAAAAGTTTAAGAGAGAGGAAAAATCTGGTAGGCTGGTATAACTGCTTTGGTATCTATAAATGTTAAGGACAGACTACAAGAAATAGAAGTTGTATTTTTAAGGCAATTATCAAATTCCTCAACTTGTTAGTGTGGAGAGTAGTTATCAAGGAAACTAATCACATTTCTAAAGAAGATGGAAAAATTAGACATAGAGAAAACAATTTTCAGTAATAAGGAATTCTCTAATAAAATTTATAGGAAGAATCTTTGAAAAACTAGAAGAAGATAGGTTACTTATCTGATCATGGAAATTGAGTATCTATGATAAAAACTAATGGGAGAAAATTACCTAAAGAAATGACAGGATGTGGCTGGAGAGATGGGCACAGGCACTGGCTGCTCTTGCATAAGACAAAGGTTCAGTTCCCAGCATCCACATGGCACCTCACAAAAGTCCATAACTCCAGCTTCAGGGAACCCATTGCTCCCTTCTGACCTCCACAGGCACCAGACATGCATGTGGTACACATACATACATACATACATACATACATACATACATAAATACATACGTGAAGGCAAACATTCATACCCATAAAATAAAAATAAATCTTTTTTCAAAGACTAGTAGATGTGTTTAGTTTGTTACTACTTCATTACTAACTTTAATTGGTTAAAATTTCTATGTACCAAAAATATCATTAGCAAAATTACAGATATCCACATTGTAAAACTCTATCCACAGATGTCACAGTTAACTGTCAGCTATTCTTCCCTTGGTTTGGTTTATTAGCAATATTGACTAAGACTCTAAATAGAAATATGTATGAACATTCAGACAGTTGACAAAATATGGAATATAAATGAGTTAAAAAATACTCAGGAAATTTTTGACTCTGCTAATGAAAATCTAATATATATCTATATGTATCTCTTTCTAAAGATGAGAAACAAAGAGGTACAGGTCGGTACAAGGCGTGGCAGCAGGCACCATTTTTCTAGAAGAAATTTGACAACATACAGCTCATTATTTTAAGTAGTGTCGACCCTTTGGCCCAGCAAACCTCACTTTGGGTAACTTTTTTCCAAGAAAATTATCAAAGATGCCCAGGTCCCATATGCAATGGCATCACCAGTTGTACAAGGACATGACATGAGTTCCTGAGAAAAGGTCACAGGGAACCATGTGGCCACTGAAAATTCTGCTTTCAAAAAACTAATGACTTAATGACGAAGAAAAACTTTCATTATGTATTACAGTGTCAAAATGAAAAGAAATGAAGACAAAAACTGTTGTGCACAGGGAAAAGGAGGCATCCCAAAGTGTCAAGGCCAGATTAGGGCCAGGGTGATGGCTCAGAGGGGAAGGTGCTCTCTGCCAAGCCTGCCTACCTGAACTTGATTCCCAGAGCTCACGTGGTGGAAAGAGAACTGACTCTCACACATTTTCCTCTGATCTTCAAATGCCTGTTGTTGCACATTCAATGAAAACACACACACACACACACACACACACACACACACACACACACACACAC
>CAJQZJ010033130.1:656823-684641 GCA_907164525.1 Lophiomys imhausi
CACACACACACACACACACACACACACACACACACACACACACACACGAGAGAGAGAGAGAGAGAGAGAGAAACTGAATTTTATTTTCCAGTTTATACTATTCTTGTATTACCTAAACTTACCCTGATTAACTGTGAACTACAAAATGGGAATATAAAGTGGTGATAAGGGTAAGACAAAATTCATTTAAAAAAAAAAGCCAACAAAAGAATACATATTTTTCATGTAACCTGAAGAAAGTAGAGACTGGGGATATAGTTTTGTTGGCAGAGTGCTTGCTAAGCATTCACAAAGCTCTGTCCCAGCACGGCAGAAGAGAAGGTGTGCTGGGACATGTCTGTCTTCCTGGATGAGGTAAGGAGAATCAGAAGGTCAAGGTCATCCCCAGGCTACCCTATTCCAGTAAATGAATAACAACATGTGTACAAGAAGCTTGTTTTAAAAATACTTGGTTGTTAACTGGAATTTTTAAAAAATAGAGACGGGCACAGTAGAACATGCCTGAAGTCCCAGACACCCAATGACTAATGGAGGAGGGTTATTGTGAACCTAAGAGTTCAAGGCTGGCCTGGGGTAACTCATCACACTGCTGTTTCAAAGAAACCAACATTGTAAACAGAAGCTTTACAGCAGGGCATGGTAGTACGTGCCTTTAATCCCTGCATGTAGGAGGCACAAGCAAGTGTATCTCTGTGAGTTTCAGGCCAGCCAGGGGTACAAGTGAGATCTTGGCTCAAAATGGGGTTGGAGAGCTGGAGAGGCAGCTCAGCTGTTAAGAGCGCTGGCTACTGTTTTAGAGGACCTAGGTTCAATTCCCAGCACCCACATGGCAGTTACAAAAATCTGTCACTCTAGTTCCAGGGACTCTGATACCCTCTTCTGGCCTCCACAGGTATCAGACACACACAAAGTACACAGACATACATGCAGGCAAAACACTCACACACAAAAAATAAATTTATTTATTTTTCTTGTAAAAGAAGAGGGCTTGCAACAAACTTTATAGCCTGAGGTCAAGCCATGAAACTTACGTGTGTGTGTGTGTGTGTGTGTGTTTGTGTGTGTGTGTGTGTTTTAATGAATGTAAGTTGCCCCAAAGTTTCATCTCTTAGGGTGGAGATTCCCTTATAAGCTTGTTGCCTGTTGCCATCAGCAGACCACGGGGTTTTGCGCACTGCTGTGCTAGTTGCCTATTCCTCCCCTGAGCATGGTCAGTTGAGAAACAAGGAAAATTTTCAGGGCAATACTCTGAAGAAGACAAAACAGCTTCAAATGCCAATGGTTTAAGTGAAACGAAATCCCCAATGGGTCGCTGCAATGTAGAAAAGTACAAGGCCATCATGTTTTCCCTCCAAAACAGTGTTTCGCAGCCTCTCAGTAACCAGAGTGTTATACACTATGGATGTGCTGTTATGTTGCTTTTAAACTAGAAACAATAGGAATTGTAAGAACACACCCACATATACATGTGTGCACCCAATAGAAGCATTCATACACATGTGAAGATGTTCACATATGGACAAAAGAAACAGCCTCCACAAGCCAGACGGAAGGAGTGTGTGGGCTACAATTAGCTTCTCCACACACAGGCAGCCAAGGACACCATTTTTAGTATTTCTATTCTAGCAGTATATAGAGTCTTTTTTTTTTTTTCTTAAAAGATTTCATCAAAATTCAAGATACACTACCTAATTTGAAAAACCTCAAACTCTGCCTGCATTTTTGCTTCCAAACTCACCCTCCAGTTTCAGGAGGCCTGCTGTCAACAGTAGCCAACACAAGTGCCAATTAGAGTTGGCCTGCTCATGTGCTTCCTTAAATGACATCATCAACATCCTTGCCAGGTACTCGGGGTTTTTTTTTTTTTAAGTTTTGTCTCTGGTTTTTATTAATTGCTATTACAATTGCTCTTCATTTTTATTTCCCCCCTTTAACCTACTGCAAAAAAAAAAACCAAAAAACAAACAAAACAAACTAATAACACCAAAAAACTAACTATAGCTTGTTGGAGGAAACTGTAGAAAAAAAGGATTGCAAGCTTGCCTGAGCTAAAGAGAGAATTCACCGAGAAACCATACACTTCAAAATTTTTTCCCCAGAGAGCCACACCAAAGCCACAGCATTAAAGCTAGTTAGAATTCTGAAACATTCCATGACGCCATCTTTATGGCTAACTGTGATTTTCAGTTTATCCAAACCCCAGACAATGCTCTGTCTCCTTTTCTAAACAGTACTCCTGGGGGCGGCTTCCCTGCTTTTACCCCAGCTCTTGGTGCACGAGAAGACCAAGCTATGATGCTTCATTTTCTGCTGCTGGGGCTTCCTCAGCTTTCACCAAACTGGCTCATTTTTCATGGGGCCAGAGATAGAGAACTGCTTTCCAGCAAGGTTTACAAGGGAAAGAGAAACAGCATCACCTGGCTGCACTCTCACTTCAGCTAATGCAGGACTGTTTTTGGAAAAACAACACAGGGAGTCCCTTTATCTTTTCCTTTTCTTTAAGGAAACACTATGTGGTAGATTTAAGCAGAGTTCTATACTGTGGAATAGTTTTGTTCTTTTGATAGAAATTCCCTGTGCCATTTGGGGAAAGTTCAACACATATCCACAAGGCACCAGAAACTACTACTAAGTAATGCCTTTTAGTAACCAAACTTTGAGAAACCTTGCCCTGATCTGTAATGTGTATTTCATGCATGACCATCACCTCTAAGAAAGGAAGGGAATTAGGAGCCAATTGTATAAAGAGACACTAGACTGAGCGCAGGGAAAGAAGCCAACTCTGCAAAGCTCTGAGCATCAAGACACCCTCGATGTTCTCAGCATGATCAAGAGATACACACTCATTTATCCTCAGTAACAAACACTGCTCACTTGAGAAACTCAAACTCATGCCTTGTACAGCTTAGAGGGCCTCTCCTCGTGCAACATAGTACATGAACAAACTTGGTCTATCACATTAATATTTAAGGACACCCATTCATTCAGGAAAAGAGATAAGTGTGGGAAACTCCTGACTGGGATCAGAAAACCCTCAGACTGGTCAGCCATGATGAGGACTTAAGAGGGAGAAGACTTGACGTGATGGGGCTCCATGAAGTTCTCTGTATCACCGACTCACCACATCTCTTATTCATGAGCCTGAACTCCAACTCCTGTTGTGGCTGAGTCATGCCCTAAAGCTAACCAGCTCCCAAAGCCTCAGGACCATTCACAGAACTGCTCTCCTGTGCACTACCCAACTCCGTTTGCCCCCGACATGCCTGGCTCAGCACCTGCTTGAAAGAATAAGAAATCTCTTCCCACTGGGGGCTAGAGGCATGGCTCAGGGGCAGAATGCTTCTCAGTGTGCTAGACTCTGGGTTCCCTTCCCAGCACCATCAAAAGACCCCTTCAATCAAAACCTATGCTCACCACAGCCAATCAAAGTATGCTAGACCTTCTCCACTGCCTAAACTGTTTTCTTTCAGTGAGTTGATGGCACCTTTACAAGCAGAAGTGTAAGAGAAAGTGGTGTAAAATACAAGTGCAAAAATGAATACAGTTCTACATTCCATTCAGGGCAATCATCTCGGCTGAAGGTCTCTCTCCCAGGCTAGATCAAGGCTCCTTCTCTGTGCTCCTAAAACATTCTGCATCCATGACAAACAACCAGATGATAAACTATACTGTAATCACCTGTTTACAAGTCTTTTCACTAGCTCAGGAGCTGGAAAACACTAGCCTACACTTCACCAATTTTTGTAAAGTTTTGTTAGCACACAGCCACAGTTTACTTATATGTTAACTATGCCTTACAATAACAGTTTGGGTTGCTATAAAGATGATAGCACACCCCCATGCCCACAAAAAAAAAAACTTTACTAAAATTTGATCTTTTTAGCACAGCCATCAAAACTCAAGTTTGAAAGTCTTTGTGGCTGTTTCTGGAAACTTTTAACAGAGGAAGGAAGATTGGCACCATCCCATGTGTTGGGGGGTGCCAGATTGGGGAGAAAAAAAAGGAGACCATGAGTTTAGCATCGGAATGCATCTCTCTCTTTCTCTTTGCTTCCTGATTGTGAATGCCATGTGACCAGTCACCTCACTCTCCTGCTTTGACAGACCACAACCTCAAACACAAGTCTCAATAAATCCTTCCTCGAGTTGCTTCTTACTATAGTATCTTATTACAGCAAGTAGAAAAGTAACTAATGCAAAAATGTCTTTTCCTTTTTGAGGCTGGGTCTCTGCATGTGGCCCACATGGGCCTCTAACTCCAGCCTTGTTACAGTCTTCTGTATTATAAGAGTGAGGAGGCTCCATTTCATCTTACTTCTCTATGCTTACTGATTAAGCTAAGGACTTGGGACAAGGGAAGGGCATTGCCCTAGAGGACTCCTACTCCCAGAAGTCAGAGGGCTCCTCACGTTGTTTGCTGAGTTGTTTGTTGATGTTTTTCTCCTTAATCCTTTGCTTCTTCATGATCTCTTCAAACATATTTTATTTAAATAATATATGATAGTATGCAAAATTTATTCCAGAATGTAGCTTTGAAATGTTGTACTCAATTGTTTACTGTGAATGATTTTCCCCCCGGGGAAAGATATTATTGTTTTATTGTTAAAATTGATAGAGAAATAGGTGTGTGGAAAATCTATTTTTTTAAAATAAAGAATTCCCTTTTGAAAGAACAAACCTATTTCATAATTGGGCACTCTTCTCAGGGACTGTGCCAGCTGCTTTGACCAGGCTATGGTCACTCATTCATGACCACAGACGGCTTTTACGAGCACATAGGGGGTGGAGAACAATGCTTGAATGGGGCCATCAGGAGTATAGCAGGGACTCACGGTGACAGCACAGATTTTTGAGTCTGATGGACAGGCAGACTCAAAATAGGATTTCTACATCCCACTTCTGCCTTATGATAGCTGGCTCAAGGAATCGACCCTTGTGCAAGCTCTGTTTCAACATCTGTAGTGTAGGAGGTGCATACCCTACAATGCACAGTTGTTGTGAAGGTCAACAGCAATGCTGCAGGTGTGGCAGGGCAGTGACTGGCACCCTGCTGAGCTAGTTGGTGGGGGGGGGGCGTTGCTGGTTGTTGGTGAGAAACACTTGGGTCTGAAAGCGATGGAGTGACTTCCAAGAAGGTTTCAATTCACTCATTAAGTTACACTGAGCTGGTCCACCTATGAGGTGCTTTACTATTCTACACCATGTCTTCACGGCCAGCACTGGGTAGAGGGAGGAGAGGTGAGGGCAGAAAAGGCGTGTGAGGATTAATCGTGCTCCTAGCTGCAGTGTTACACCATAGGCTCCACATTTTTCAAGTCCTCCTAGATCTCTGAGTATGATGCCCTTCACTCTGACCTTCCCAGAATGGCAACCCAGCCCTCCTTAGCACTTCCTGGAATCAGCCCTTAAACTCAGCATCTCCCTGACCTTGAGAAACGAGTGACAAGATGGATCTCAGAGGCTCACACATTGGACCCTAGTGGGTGCTGAGTTTTACCCCCTTGAACTATTAATCCTACAAACGCTATGACGAATTGGCAGTGTGACAACAGAAGGTGATGAAGCAGTCTGGCTCCTCCTGGGTTGGCCAGGGTTCAGCTGGGGCTCAGCTCTTGGGTGCAGAGAGGCAGATGTGTAGCTGCACACCATGCAGACACTGGTGAGAAAGGAGCCCTGGCCATGTGGGTGCCTCTCATATTCTGGGGACAAGCTAACTAAGAAATGGTTGTCTACAATGTTGTCTCAAATCTAAGTGGAAAGCACCTGCAAGCTGAAGGCAGGAAGCCTTCCTGAAGGGTTCTGCCTGTTGCTGGTGATCAGTTCCCTGCAGCCAGATGGATGAACATGGGCTTGGAAAATGGAGCATGCTGAAGAAAACTCACACCTTGGCAGAGGGTCCGTCATAAGCCAAGACTGGTGCAGAGTTACCCTCACATGGCCTTCACCATAATCTTGCAACCTTGACTCTTGGGAGGCTTCAGCCTCTCCCACCCACCTTAGGTTTTGAAGTCTGTAACAGGTCTGGAATGAGTACCTCCGGGGGGATCTGTTGGCACTGGGGCTGGGATTCTAGTGACATCTGGATATTGCTGTGATATAGGGTTTGTGACATGGGTGGATGTAACAAATCAAGACACTGAGTTCCTTCACAGCCCTTCCAAAGCAAGGTTCTCCGTGCAGCTCCACCAAAGCGTGGCAGGGGACAATCAAGCTGGTCCATGTAGCATCCCTCCAAGTCAAATCAGAATTAAAAGACAAGATGAACAGATAAACCGAATGATCCATGGGGCTGGTGAGAATGGCTCAGTGGGTAAAAGCCCTTACCCTAAGAACCTGTCAATCTGAATTCAATCTAAAGAACCCATGTAAATGTGGAAGGACAGATTGTTCTACCTCTGTAGGTGCGTGCATGCGCTTGCACATGTACACACACACACACACACACACACACACACACACACACACACACACATATAAATAGTAGTAGTAGTAGTAATAACTTTAAAAGGGATGGTCCCTGAAGGGAACCCTTTGTATTTACAGTCACGGCTACATTAGCAGATGATGTGTTTGCTGAAGGCATCAATCCTCAGAAGGCTTCAACAGGAAGTCATCTAAGTAAGGGAATCAGGCTGGGCATGGAGCTCATATGCAGAGGACCATGGGTTAATTCCCCAGCAGCAGAATACCAAAAAAAAAAAAGATGGAAAAAGGGATCAACGTGTGAATAATTTTTAGAAATATTCAATTAAACAAAGTTAAGATGTCTCCTTTGCAGCACTTTCTCAGCACCTCTAAAATGTCAACATGACTCCTGGAAGAGGATTTGTGTTGTGTGATACATCTTCCAAATTATTTGTTAACTCTCTCCCCTACACACACTTACAATGGCAGACAGTTGGAGTACAGAACATGAGAGCTGCTTACATGTATGTTCTGCTTGCATTTCTTGACCTAATATTTTCTATGAACACAATACAAATTACAACACACAGAGGTGCTGCCTGTAAGGTTGGGGTGTAGGAATCCTGTTGCCCCTGACACCCACCTGAGGGGAAAGAAAGGGGGATCGTGTGTGCTGAAGCTGGCTCACACTAAGCAGAGAAATGTTCCCTGCCTTCCCTCTGAGAAGACACAAATGATATTTCTCTGTCTTCTCAGGGGGTCGTCAGTACTAACCGTATGACATGGGCAAATATTAAATGCCCTTAGGATGTGACCTGTAAAAGGTCATCCACAGCAGAAAGCAGTCAACTGTGGAAAGTCCACTTTCTGAAAAAGTGTAACTGCACAGCAGGCATGTGTACCGCTCTGACAGGACAACCATTCAGCTAGCCAAGGTTCAGTGTGGCTCCATGCTGTGTGGGCATTTCTTACGTGACCTTGACCTCTCCAAACTCATCTTGCTACCCCCAAAACAATAAAAACAGTGTGGCAAAAAGTGTTACCCGCTCGTGTCTGGGGCACCAGTTTCAATAGCTCCAGTGCCCATCCCTGGAATCAAGGGAACAGTGTGGTCTACACATGAGATCTAATTATCATTCAGCCTGAAAAGGGAAGGAGAACCTGACACAGGCTCCAACACAGGGAACCCTGAGGACACTGTGCTCAGTGTAGTTAGTTGTCTCAGAAGGATGAGTACTGTACAATTTGAGTCATACATGATCCCTCGAGGACCCAAATACATAAAGACAGAACATGCTGGCTAGCCAAGGCTGTCTAGAGACACAAGGAGTCAGAAGTTGAAGGGTAAAGACTCATCTGGAGAGATGAAGAGGCCCTGGAGGTACAGAGTGGCGATTTCTACATAACATGACTGTACTTCACATCAATGAACCACACAATTTAAAAACAGCTAATATGAAAATAAAAGTTGCATTATCTATATTAAATTCAGATGCACAATACTCTGAGAGCACAAGTCAAGGCCTTTGCAGACAGCCCTGGAGCAGCCCCTGCCTTCAAGCCTGTACTCAATCTCATTTGCCACTTCCCTGAGAAACATTTGAGATCTAGCCTGTGGAGCACAGAGTCTTATGTCACTAGAAGGCTATCAGAAAGTCATTTGCTGTCTTGAAGGGTCCTTTTCCCCCAAGCTTGCCTATGGATGACAAAGTAGAGGTGCCCTTCCCACCAATAGAAAGAGAGACCAGCCTATCCCACCTCACATGGTTGTCCTCTCCACCGAGCCTCTCGAAACGCCCAAGGCAGGCCTTTGCAGATCTCAGCCTCTGTCCTCAGATAAGCAGCTTTTCCCTCTCTGCTTCACTGCCCAGTACCAGAGTCCAGGCGGTCCTGCCAGGAGTCATCAGCATGTGTAAGGTTTGAAAAATTGGAGGCAAGTGAGGTGAGGCAGCAAAGAGGGAGAGCCACACGTGGGCTGGACACTGGGCTAGAAAGAATGGGGAGAATTCAGGGGAAGATCCTTGGGTAAACTCTGGCACATGGTGCTACAGAGTGGAACCTTTATTAGGGGTAGCATCAACAGCTACTAGCATCTAACCTCAAGCCAAAGGTGATTCAGTGGCAGGGCATGTCCTTAGCATATACTTATCTCTTATCACCAAAAGACGTCCAGTTTACTTTGGGCTTTTGGTGGATATTGTTAACTGTTTAAAATATCTAGGAATTGGGTACGGCAGCACATGCCTTTAATTGCAGCATGTGGGAAGCAGAAGCAGGCAAATCTCTTTGAGTATAAGGCTAGCCTAGTCTACATGTCCTGTGCCAGCCACAGAGACCCTATCTGGAGAGAAAAAAAGAAGTCCTAATCAATGATATTAGTTTAAGGGCCAGTTTTTCAGAATACCTCACCTATGAGAGGACACAGGATTATAAACTATTGCCCAGTCTCTGATGAACAGGTTTGAGACAGGATATGTACAGAAAGGAATGGGGTCAGCCTTAGATACCAGTCATATCTTTACTTGCTTAGCTAAGGTTAGTAGCCCCAATGTCTTAGATTTGGAAAGTAGGGATAGAAAGGAAATTCTAAAATAGAAAACATTTAAGGGGATCTAGGAAGCACTCCTAAGTTGAGATGTCAAAAAACCCCAGGGGACAAATTGATTAGAAGGAAGTGAGGGTGAAGAATGGCCACGTATGTCCAGGATGCAGTGGCCATTTTGCTAGGGCTGATTTCACTGGTCCATCATATGTCCTGCTTTAAGTCTGAAAGTTAATTGTAAGGGCTGGAGAGATGGCTCAGTTGATTAAGAATGCTTCTTTCTCTCATAGAGGACTTAAAATAGGTTCTAGCAACTGTGACAGGCAACTTATAACTGCCTATAACTCCAGGCCCAAGGGCCCTCTTCTGACCTCCAAGGTCACCTAAGTACGGTGGGGTTAGTGATAGCATTTAATAGCATAGGGATCTTGGAATAGCAAAAGCCTGGACTTTAAGGTAAAAGATTTACATCCAACATGACATGTCCTTGGGAACCCACCATGCCATGGACGGATGACTTTTTTGATCATAAGACTTTGGGTGGGGGCATTCCCTGAGGCACCTGCCGAGATCCATGAAAACAAATCTCATGGTCTCCAAACTGCCTGCTGCTCCTTGGCCCTCTGCAAGAAAAGCTATGGAGGGGGCATTGTCCAGGGGCATGACTTGGAATCACATGAAAGCTTCTGCTGAAAATCATGTTGCCAGTTCATTACAACAGGTGAAGATATTTAAGTCAAGATTCACGTGGACAGAGCGCCCTTCTCCTGTCTCACCTCCTCCTCATCTGGAAGAGAAACTCGCATCACAGTCTCAACAGGAGGCTTCACCATCTTATATCGACCCATTGCGGGTCTGGGCACAGATTCTCCCTAGTATTCTAGAGGGTCTAGGAGGGGAGTTGTCTCCCTTTGGAGCCCAGGGGCTTCGGATTGGACAGAGCACTGAAGCAAGACATTTGCAGGCCTAAAGCATTTGAATAGTGAGCCTAAAAACTTTTCATCTGGTAAATAATTGGACTCTAAGACCGCACAGGCAATTCCTGCTTGATAAACTGTCTTAGGATCTGACGAATGAAATTAAAGAACTTTAAGAATGAAAGATTAGATGAAGACCAGCATCCATAAGGATCCACGCCCAGAGGAAAATATCCTTTTAAGAAACTTTAGGTTAATGTTAAATGGTTGTTTTCTAGGTATTAAGAAGTTTTAGGTGCTAGGTTTTAGAGTTAGGGTTTGGGTTTTAGGATTTAGGAACTTTATAAATAGGCAATTGTTAGGTAATTGTTAAGTATTAATAAATATATGCTTGATAAATAAAAATTTACTGTTACGCCTAACCTTACATGCACAGATCTCAATACACTCATACAAATATACATAACTAAAAGTATTTTTAAAGTTAACTGAAGAGAAACTGGAACACACACACACACACACACACACACACACACACACACACACAGTATCATTCAGACTGAGTTTCCTTATCTGAAATTCTTGGGACCAGAGAGGTTCTTCAAGTTTGGGATTTTTTTGTTCCCTGAATTTTGAAATATTTACATACACATATTAGAAGAGACTCAATGCTAAACACAAAATTCATTTATGATTTATGTACACCTAGTATACAAGGCTTGAAGGTAACATTGTATAACATTTTTCATAATTTTATACATGAAACAGAGTTAGTGGTCTAGAATTTTCTACTTATAGCATCATGTTGTCATTCAAAAAGTTTCAGGTCTTGGAACATTTTGTATTTAAATTCATAGACTTTGTATTTTTGGGAATTAGGGATTTTTCAACCTCAAGCACACGACTACATGATTATATGAAGAGACCCATAGTAAAGTCCCTTCAGAAAAGATGGGGGTTAGAGGCCAGTCAAGGCACAGGCTCTGCAGAGGGGGCTTCTCCCCCATCCATCACTGCAGAAATCCCACAAAGCCTCTTGGAACAGAGCCTTCTCCATTTTGGAGAGTAGGTTCCAATCTTGAACAACTTGCTATGTGCTGTTCAATGAGAAATTGGTAGCCCAGGTGTAAACTCAGTCCCTCTACATTGGGCTCAGTGTCCCTTGTCTACCTCTGCCCCACACAACAGTGAGTACACCCCTGCCTTTCTCTGCTGCATCAGCAAAGACTCCTCTAATCACTGCAGCTTCGAAGTTGGTTGTTTGCATCTCAAACACCAGCATGTGCTCACCATGCTCAAGGTCTGGGGTGTAATTCACATCACAAATAGAAGGCAAAATAAACTGTATTATTTTGATACTTTGATAGATGCTGCTACTGTTAGAAATATCCCAACCAATGATTCCGGCCTTTTGGAAAAGGACCAAATTCCTGGCCCCTGCTCCTCCAAATACCTTCACTTCCTTGTTGCTAGCAGGGCTATTCTTTGGCTGCCTTGGACGTAAGCAAGGCAGAACTCAGAGTAGGTGACCATCTGTCCTTCCTCTTGGGCACCATCACTGCAATAGTCACTAGGCTGAGAGCATCACTTACTCAGGATTTTTGGAGGCCCCACCTCTAAATGGTTATCTTATTGGAAGAGCATCCTCAGTTGCTTAACCTACTTTGTAAGGAGCACAGCCCCAATCAGGGTGACATGCTTACGCAAGCACAAACAAGCTTCCTGACAACACAACACTCAGACTGGCTCACAAACTGGAACAGCGTGAACAGCCTGCAGAACAGCCAGCCTAGCTCCTTGGGTATTCCAGCCACCTACCCTTACTGCTCTCTTCAGGTGGAAGGTGAACTGCAAAGGCAGCTGGCTTCTCTCACTGACTCATGCCTGGGGAGTACTTCCTTGCTCCCTCTTGCACTTAGTAAAGGGAGTAGGTAGGTTCCTGCAGGGCAAGCTTTATCTCCGAGGAAGCTTAGTCCCTTGCTCACTGGGATTCCCCTCCAAGCAGCAGTCTCCGCCCCCTTCTATTTTATACTGGGCTGCATGAGAGTAGTCAGCGCATCTGTGTTGTCTGGGGGATTGGCCTAAGGATTTTTCAGACCCCGAGTGTCATGGGGTCATTTTCACAGAATGGAGGACAGAGAGGCCATGAAAAGAAGGGACGCCTCTCGTTACATGCCACCAACACAGGATGAAACTCAAGCCAATCAGCTACTAAGTCACCCTGAGGTCATACAGAGCAGCTGCCTGGCAGCAGCACTTGTAAATGTGGCGTTTTCCCACCCAGAGGACAGCATCAGGTCTCAGGGTCCCTCCATCAGCCCAGGGGAGTGAGGCCTGGAAGCAGTAGAATCACAACTATCAGGGCCAAGGACCCAGCCTCTTGGAGGTAATACCCTCCTCCCTGACAGTCCCTTCTTATCACTTCAGGGTCCTCTGAAAAGAAGAGACAAAGAAGGAAGTTTGGCTGGCTCATAAACAAATCAAGGTATTACATAGCTGGCCTGATTCTGCCAATCAACTTGTACCCATTAGAACTGCAGACTAAGAGGAATAATAGACATGAGGAGTAAAAAGACAACAGGATGAGGATTCCAGTACTCACAGATGTCCACGGGCCTGAACAACCACATGCACAGCAGCAGGTGGGGAGAAATGCACAGTACAGAAGGCACGTGTCGTCGGGCAAATGTTGGGCAGACAAGCCTTCATTGGAGTTTTATACTCTTGGTTCAGCAATATTAAAACAAGCACATAAAAGAACATGGCCTTCCAGGAAACTAGAAAGGGGCCTATGAACGGGGAAATAGAGGCTTTAAGGGCAGGGGTGTGGAGAGTGAATATGATATGAAAGTGAAAGCAGGAATACTGGTAATAGAAAAACTGCAGTAGGAATAGGAGATGGGGAAGAGAGGAGAGAGTCAAGCAAAACTCAGGGTATATAAACACTTCATTAAGAAAACCTGCTCTACAAGCTAGCTTAATAATAATTAATAATAATAATAATAATAATAATAACAAAAAATATTGTTTGAAAGGAGGCACCCTGTGCGGATGGATGAAAATCCACAAGCCTTTCTATGAGTTGTTGATAATGCAGGCCCCTACTGCTGAAGATAACATACACTTTAGTTAACAGGATATAGAGAAATCAAACTGGAACTGAGCTAGAGGCTTCCTTCCTGTTAGCGAGCTTTCATAGTGCCAGAGGTGTTACACGAGCCATTAGGTAGAAAAATCATCAATAATTTTACTCAGATGTGAACTCTGTGAGCTACAGTGCCAACCTGCCAGGTAAAACATACCCATTGATACAAAGGTGGCATGACTGTACAAGGGTAACAAATACTTTTCCACTTGTATTTCAAGCTTGCTCCAGCATTGCGAACCTGTTCAAGAGTCTCTCGCTGGGGAGACCAGGGGGCTTAGTAGGGAAGCTATTGCTGTTTTCCTTGGTGGATATGTTGTGACTATCAAATTGCCTTCTAGATATTTATGTTTGAGCCTGTAGGCTACTGCTACTGTCAACTTTCGTAAGAAGCTTCATTTCACAGTGAACAGCAACTACTGCAGTGACTCATAACTAGCCCAAGTCCTGAGAATAGGTGACTGTTGAATGTTCAGTCCTAAACATCACCCTCTCCAAGACTCAAGAAACATCACAGAAGAGGGGGCAGAAGGAATGCCAGAGGCAGAGGAAGGAAGGGTGCCTTGGAACTCTGACTTTTGAACTAGACATGATTCCTGCACTTAGCAGCTGTAATTACCAGCACAAGACTGAGTGTGACGTTCCCTCGTGGAAGAAAGAGAGGCTCACAAGACCCCACTACTGTCTGCCTAGATTATAGGCAGCTAACAGTTGCTGGAGGAGAGAAGAGACGTTTTCTTCAGGGGTGTACATCTGGTAAGTTGTCTGCCTCCTGTAAATAACCCCCAACCCATGTGCATGTAAACAGCCCTGATAAAATTAACTGGCTCACCCAAACCAAATAGACAAACCAAAGAAGCATGAAAATAGAAGGAGGAGAAGAGAATTGGAGGGTGGGTGCCGGGAAGAGGAATGGGAACAGCAGGGATCGGAGGAGACAAGAGAGCCTATGACCAAAACACAGTCTATACACGAATGACAGTGTCATGGTAAAACCCTTCATTATGCACCACTAACATGTGCAGATAAAATGTAAAATATGCAAACTTTTAAAAAGCAATGGAAGCCACAAGGACTGTGTGTGTGTGTGTGTGTGTGCGCGCACGCACGTGTGCTCATGCATCTAGATGAGAATCCATTTTGCAGAAGATGTACTGTTTGTCAAGGAGAAGAAAGGTAGGGAACAAAGAATCTCCCACCCAACCGTGCTATGCCCCTGCTCCTTCACCACACCCCGCAGGACTTAACAAAGCATTTGTTCTGTTCAGCAGCCCCCCTTATTTGAGAAGGATGAGTTCCAGGGCCTCCAGTGGGAGACTGAAGCAGCAGGTAGGGTTGAGATTTATTTATACCTGTTCTACAGAGACAAGCCTGTGGCAAAGTTTAATCTGTAAATTAGGTACTGTAAGACATTAATAACAATTCAGAATAAAATAGGATTGTGACAATGTGTTGCAACAGAAGTTATCTAAAACCTTTTTTTGAAAGTTGCCTCTCCACCAAACATGAGTTTTCAGTCTGTCATTGTTCTCTGAACAATGCAGTTTAATAACTACCGACACTGTATTTATCTTGTATGAGACACAGTAAACCTAGAGATGATTTGAAGTGTACAAGGAAGCCGGTGTAGGTTCTATGTGGACACTGCCATTATACAGAAGGGACCTGAGCATCTGTGAACTCTGGTATGCTCGAGAGTCCTAGAAGTGATGCCCAACAAACACTGGGGGACGGCCATACCGTTCAGCAGCAAACAGGACCAATTAGTAATGCAGGCAATGGCATGTAAACTCACTCAAAGGTGATGTTAGCACCAAGACTGCAGACTACCTAACCTCATGGATAGATCCTTGTGGAAGAGGTGAGATGGAGCAGTATTGCTGAAGAAGGTTGGCTGGAGGTGGGAGAGAAAACGCAATCAACTGTAATAACATCCCCAGTGCTATCCTTTTGTGCCAAGCCCCCTTTCACCCAGATTGCCCTCCATCTGCCCTGACTCCAACCACCAGGACCCCCAATCTCCAAGGCTTCCTTGGAGGAGTCCTTGTCTTCCTTCTGTCAACGCCTGCTGCTAACACAGTGCTATGTGCATCTGTAGCTGTTCACTAAAGATCTGAGGAGCATATGGCATTCTGGACCTTCAAGACCTCATATATTTTAAGTTGTGAGAATAAGTTCAAAGAGATCAGGAAAGAAAAATTGCTATGTACTATCATATCACCTCACTGGGGTTAAGGGGAAAATGCCTTTGGGAACTTTAAAGCGTTGTTCAGCGTGATAAACTATGGGTCTTTGAAGTCTCTGGTAACTCTCTGCCTGAGATTGGAAAAGGATCTCCCATAGACCCATGTGTTAAAGACCTGGTCGCAGTGTGTGTTGCTGCCGGGAGATAATGCACCCACTAAGAAGTAGGCCTTGAAGAGGATATAAGGAACCCGGCCTCCTCTTTTCTTCTTGCCCTGCTTCCATGTCCCATGAGGAGAGTACCTCTATTGTACACTCCATCATAACATACTGCCTTATCGCCACCCAGAAGCAAGGGGCACACTGACCATGGATGGACCCTTCCAAAACGGTGAGTGAGTCAAAACACACCTTTCTTCGTAAGTTGATTAGCTGTGGTTTTTTGTTTCACTAACGGAAGGCTGATTGACATACCTTCGCTTGTTAAGTGTGATTCATTTCAGCTTCCCCCAAGACCACTTCTGAAAAGAAGATTCATCAGCATGGAGTCCTGCCTTCTTTGCTACCCTTCCCTTTGACCGCTTATCTAAGATTCTGCCTAAGAGGAACTGGAATCATAAATGCAAAAAGAGGGCAAGTGAGAAATCAATTACATAGGCAAGAATCTTACCGGGCTTCTCGGGAAATTATTAAAAATAAATCTTCTCTACAAATGAAGTAATAATCTAAACAAACAAAAAATACCTGACCTGGAGCGTAGCATAGGATAAAGGCTCACAGTGCAGTAAAGTTGCCGAGATCACCACCAAACTTCAGGTGGAACCTTACTAAAAGCCCATCCCTTCTTGCATGCCAAATGTTTTCACTGGGTCCTCTCAGGTGAGGATCCTCTCAGGTGGCTGACAGCCAGACTGAAGTCCTATGTCAGCACATGGCCAGGTCTCACTGTCCACAGCCACTGACTGACAACACCAAGAATGCCAAGTACTCTCAGAAAAGGATATAATACTCAGCCAAAGGACCGTCAAGTGGAGAGGGCAGACAGTGCAATGGGCAGCTAAGGAGGGGTAGATCCTTCTGGGGAGGTTGAGCCTGGGGCTCCTGGACGGTGGGTGCGGGGACTAGTAGACATCAGTCTTGGTTAACAGCTGGCATATTGTTGGAACACAGTCCAAGAATGGAGTCCCGTGAGGAGAATTCTGAGAAGACTCCAAGAAAACAAGACAAGAGTTTTATGCGCTCAGATTCTTCAAAACATGGAATTGTTCTTGGAAGTTATTGTCATGCCCCTCCCAGGTGTAGTGGATAGGAGTAAGTTTAGTTAATATTATTTGTTACAACTGGATTTTGTTATTTATATGCCTCTACGAGAATGAAAAAGAAAAAAAAACATATTTTTGCCACATGCAGCTTATTCACCAAATGTGGCTTCCTTGTGACTGTACACTTTACTCAGGTGACTCTTCTTTTTTTTTTTTTAAAACATTCATTTATTTTTTATGTATACAGTATTTGCTCTACATATATGCCCGGGAAGATCTCAATGTAGATGGCTGTGAGCCACCATGTGGTTGCTGGGAATTGAACTCAGGACCTTGGGAAGAACAGCCAGTGCTCTTAACCTCTGAGCCACCTCTCCAGCCCAGGTGACTCTTCTTAACACTCAGAGTATAAACTGTCTGATGCTCTGAATAAAGTCGGCTATTGCATGAGACAGGTCCCATCTCCTCTAGAGTGGAGACAATATAATTCCTTGAAGAGGTGACAAACATGTGTTTGTCCACCCTCAGCCCAAGTACAAGGTGTTTTGCTAGGGTTACCAAGGCTTACTGCCTGGCACTGCAGAAAGAAGTGGGTCCCTTTCTATTACTGAGCAAATGTCACCAATGCTAATGAGTAGCCCTGGCATCCAGTGTTCCATGTCTGTGTCCTGTAGGAGAGTTCTCTTTTCCTGTTGTCTGAAACACTAGGAAACCACCTCCCTAGGAATAAATTATGGAGAGGATTTGAATTAGAGACATTTCATACACAAATACCATTTATTTCCAAATAAATGTTTCCTTTTCTGGTAATCCTTATTCTAAGGAGAATAAGGGCAAAGCACCAAACTTTCAAGACGGCCTGGGAGTGGTCCCTAACTTCATTCTACATACTTATCCTTATACCCACAGAAAAGTGTGGTCCTTACTCCTCATTAAAGAAACACAAGTCTTTGCAACAGATGAGGACCATTACAGAAAACGACAATCAATCACAATGCAGAGAACAAGAAATTGTGATACGCAACACCAGCTGAAACATCTACAACAAAACTCCTACACTTAAGGCTCAGGGATCATTGCAGAAGAGAGGATAGCAGGACTGTAAGAGGCAGAGAATCAGAAAGTTTGCTAAGAGAATGTGTCTCCTAGAAATATCAGAGAAGCCACACCAATGAAGTCTCATCAACATGGCTGTCTAAACAGGAACTGAAAAAGTGCGACACCAAACAGCATGCTAACATAGAAAGAGGAAAGTTCATGAGGCCTCAATACCAAGTGGCCAGCTCCTAAATCATATACATACAATACACACAAGAATCATCATACTGATTGATATGGTTGTATTTGCATATTTAGGATTGTGTGTGTTTGTAATAATTAAAAAGAGGTCATGAATTTGAGAAAGAATAAGTGGGAGAGTATATGGGAGGAGTGGGAGAGAGGGGGAAAAAGGAGGAAATGATGCAATTATAATTTCAAAAATTAGTTTAAAAGGAAGTAGAAAGAAAAAAGAGGGGCTGGGGTACTGGAAATAGAACTCAGTGGTGTGCATTTAGCATGCACGAGGCCCTAGGATTTATTCTCAGTCTCTTATGTATACCAGAGAGATAGATAGATAGATAGATAGATAGATAGATAGATAGATAGATGAGTGTTTTGGTCATTGGTAACATCTATTTGTGCAGGAACATGGAAAAGCTGTGTTCCCAGGTACGCTGCTGGCTATAAGCATGCTAACCTTTACTAGCATTGAGGAGCTGGAGGAGATGACGGCCATGGGCCACCCTGAACAGGGTGGTCCCTCTTTCCTCCCCAGATTCTTACCTACACAGCAGAGGTATCCAGATCTCAGAGCTGATTCTCCACAGCACAGACATCTGCTGGGTGTGGCCAAAAATTCCCCCCTTCCAGCCCAAGCCAGACATTCTACACTTGGGACATCAGGGCTAGACCCAGCTCTAGAGGATAAGAAGCAGTCTTGGCTTCTACCAGATAGATGCCAGTGGCAGCTACACCCCACCCCAGATGTGACAACCAAATAAAGAGAATAAATGTCCCTGTGGGGGATAATCTCACCGGGAATCACCCAGGGAACATCTTTAAACCACAGATGCCTCAGAGATTTCGCAAAGCTTTCCAGTGAGCCTAAGTGCTCTGGACCAGCCCCCTCTTTTTTTTTTTTTTTTTTTTTTTGGACCAGCCCACTCTTGACTCAGGGACCCATTCATTCTAAGAAAAGGAACTGTGACACCAAGTTCTGAAATCATCAGCTCACAATGACAACAACACTCAGACCCCAACCTGGCACGGCTTCAAATACCCAGTGACTTCGTAAGGAGAACTTCCTTTCCTCCTCAATAGCTCCATGGATTTGCACTAGGGGTTTGAGATGCTCTGTGAGTGGGTTATGCTAGAATTAAATCATGTGACCTCACTCAGATGGGAGCCATCTCCCTTCCTGACCTCATTACTGGTACAGTACCATTCAGCAAGTCCAAGAGCTGAGGATCCACACACTGGCCAGTGCAGCAGGGTAGGGGATGGGAGTTTTGGACTAGGGAGGCAAGGAGAGTTGCAAAGACATGGTATTGTCTTGGAAACAGGTTTGGGTCAGGGTGGAAGCATGAAATCCACCTAGGAACTGTGACAGTCCAGCCAGGAGCAAGAGCTGCTCAGCTACAATGTGGGTACCAAGGGCTGAGATTTGGGGCAAAAGAGAAGATAAGATCACAGGCCCCCAAGAGAGCCCCATACAGAAAATAACAAGTCTAAGGTTTTGAGAAACATTCACATTGCCCATCTGGTCCATACAGGACTGCTCTACGCAGGGCTGTGCTGGTACTCCAGGGTTGTGCTCGAAACTGTAATCCCTGTGCCCGTGTGTTTAAACCCTAACCCTTAGGAGTTAAAAGTGTGACTGTATTTAGTGTACAGGGCCTTCAAGGAGGTAAGAAAAGTGAAGTCACATAGGTAGGCCCTAACCCAATATGACTGGTACCTTTTAAAGAGGGGCTGGAGGAGGTGACTCAGTGGTAGGATGTAAGCTTAGTATGCCAGAGGCTCTAGGTTCTATACTAGCACAGAAAAAGAGAGGAAGAGACGAGAACAGGTGTACACAAGGGTTAGATGGTGAGAAGCAAAAAAAGGCAACCACTTGCAAATGGAGGTCTGTGTAAAGAGAAACCATGCCTGTTTTCCCTTGATCTGCATGGATTTCAGCAGGCACAACTGAGGAAATGTCTGGCCCCTGTTTTAAACTGCTTGGTCTGTGTTGTTTGTTATGGCAGCTGTATGAGTAACTCAGGGAGGCTAACTGGAGCCTCTCAACAGTCCTGTGAGAGGGAGTCTGTCATTGGGCTAGCC
Source organism: Lophiomys imhausi (assembly GCA_907164525.1). Classification (NCBI taxonomy): domain Eukaryota; kingdom Metazoa; phylum Chordata; class Mammalia; order Rodentia; family Muridae; genus Lophiomys; species Lophiomys imhausi. Next base: position 676,642 of record CAJQZJ010033130.1, read on the forward strand.
TGATAGTCATCTGCAGCAGAAGAGACCATGTAGTGGCCAGTGGGTGCACTGGACCGCACTACCACCTCCTAGGGAGGAAAAGACAACAACAACACGTAGATAGGGAGGCAGCCACAGTGCAAGATAGGTGCTTGCTGAGGGGGTCTCAAAAGGTAGAGTCATGTGAATGTGTGAGGAGACAGCAGCAGGGGCACTGTGGGCAGAATCCTGGGTAGACAGGGAGGCCTGAGGCTAGGGTGAGGCTGACTTCTCTCCTCTGGGTCTCCCCATCTTATCAAATCACCCTCTTCTGTCATCTTCCTGTTTACAAATTTCAGGAGACTCATTGTTTACCAGGGGGAAGGGGAATGAGGAGGAACTGAACTCCAACTCAGGGACAAACTCCAGAGCCAAGGAGGGTGGAGTCCCATGTCTGAATCCAGGCTGGTACCCTCCATACCCTGGACATGTCCCCTCACAGCTATCACCAGCTCCTTGGCAGATGACGTTCTGTCTCCATCTTCTACTTATCAGAACACAACCCTGAGCTCCTGGTCCCACCCTGCATCTGGATCTGCACATTCAGAAGGACTTAACTCCACACAAGCTCCTTCTCTAGGTCTATGTCACCATCTATGTCACGTATGCATGGTGATACTCTAAGACAAAGACTCAAAGCAGGCCCTACACAGGACCGCAAAATTGCACCCAACAGGGAAAATGAGAGGCATTCAACTAGTTAACTTCAGGAGGGTACACTCAAGCTCACAGCCAGGCTGTTCACAACGTGGGGGGGGGGGGGGCAACCTAAGCCACTCTTGGATGAAAGGCTAGACAAAATGGGGTACCCTCATAGATATAGCAAAATGCACCCTAGGAAAGATTGTGACACATGCTACAACACAGATGAACCTTGGGGACATCTTCAGCGGCATATGACAGTTGCAAGGGGACAGATATTATGTATCTCCGTTTACGTGAAATATCTAGATCCATCAGAGTCATAGAAAAAGAAAGTAGAATGGTGGCCATTGGGAGCTGGAGGCAGAAGAATGGGAAATGGCTGTTTAAATAGGGACTAAGCTCTAGCTGTGGTGACAGAAACGGACTGGGTGAAGCTCCATGAGTGTGTGAACAAGCATAATGCCACCTAACATAATTAACAATGGTCAATTTTGTGATGTATGTCATCAACATAAAAGAAAATGGGAACTTTTTCTTAAGACGTGAGACAACTTTGTGTTCTCTTTATATACTACATACACACAGTTGCCACTGGGGACTTCTTCAGTATGCAACAATCAAGGGTACTCGATGTGTTAAGCGTCTTTTAAACACAGAGAGGCAGCTTGCAATCTAATCTGGGAAGAAACACCATGAAGTGCAAATTGTGAGGCTGAAAGCATAAACCGTAATTCAGCATGACCTCCCGGAGCCTCTCTGACATCTTCTTCTTCTTTTCTCTCTTATTTTAAAAATGACAGCAAGAAGTTAAGTATGACCGCTAGCTAGCAGGATCATACAGAGGGCTCACTGTGCTTTTCTCCAGTTCAAAGGCAAAAGTCTGATAAACACTTCACTAGTGCTGCTATGACTTAACATTCTCTGCCACACAGCCCCATGACTCAGCGCTTTGGTTTTCAGTCCAGATAAGTGAACCAACTGCCTGACTCCTGGGGCCACATGCTGCAGCTCCAGCGGCTCCCTGGCTCCTCCGTGTTGTACAACACACCTTCAACACTGAAGACCTGAAACCTGCTAGGGCTTTGTGACGCTGCTTCCTGGCAAGACTGGAGCCTCTCCCAAAACGAGTTTGGCCTTTTACTAAAAGAATTGTAGAAAAAGATGTGAAATGTTACAAAGGAAGGTGGGGGGAGGGGCAGTGACAGAATGAATGAATATGAACAAATAAGTAAAAATGAGGCAGACAGGGCACAGGGCCCACTTAGCTCTGCATCAGTGTATATGTGTGTGCATGTATGTGTCTGTGTGTGTGCATATGTCTCTGTGTGTGCATGTATGTGTCTGTGTGTGTGCATGTGTGTGTCTGTGTGTGTGCATGTATGTGTCTGTGTGTGTGCATGTATGTGTCTGTGTGTGCGTGTGTTTATGTGTGCGCATGTGTTTGTGTATGTGTCTGTGTGTATGCATCTGGGTTTCTTGACAGTGACAGCCTAGGGCCACTAGAAGCAGGCCCTGGCCCATATAGCCCCACTTCAGAAGTATCTACACTTGGACTTCTGCTCTATAGTTACTGTCCAGGTATTTTACCGCACTGAATGTGCCTTCACTCTGAAAATTATGGAGCTGGTGCCAATATGACGGCAGAGGTGGAGGTGAGAATTTGCAAATTTTTTTTTTACCAGTTTCTGACATCCAGGGGCACTTGTCAAGCTCCTTGGGTGACATGGAACTAATCCCTAAGGTCATTTTTAGGTATTCCAAAAGAGGCCAATAGCATACTCAGTTTGATGGCCCGGTAAGTTATAGGTTGAGTGACAGAGAAGGAAAGGGATACTTATTTAAAGGATTTATCAACTAAATCAGCAATACTTAAGTTATTTTCAATTAATTACCCCCCCCAAGTCTGCCTCTAATCCTTTACCCCAGTCATTGGGTCCAGGGAGTTTCATAGCTCAGGTAACTGCATGCCTGGTCAGTAAACTCTCAGCCCCAACTCCAGGTTAGGGTTTGCATGGAGGGAAAAAGAGCCAACTTTTGAAATCAAGCATGACAATAAACATGGGTTATAAGAGGACGATGAGGTCAAGGACAATGATCATGATCTGAGGAACAGACAATGCCGGTGATGTTAGGGCCCCTGAAAGGCCCCTGCCTGCATTGGCTATCTCAGATCCCACCCCACCCACCGTGGTCTTTCTTTGCAACAAGCTCCTTTTCTGTTGGTTAGCATGATTTGCAGTGTTGTTCTGTTCCTTGTAAACCAAGTAGCATGAGAGGTCTGATGGAAGGCAATAGCGTGCACACGGCAGGCCACACATATGGTGGGAGGTATGTCACTGGGAAAGGCTGGTCTATGGTAAGATGAGAGAAGAAAAGAACAGGATGACTAACTCCTGCCACCCTGGAGGAAGGTCAAGGATTACTGTGACCAAAGCCAATGGCTTTAAAAAAAACTGCCCAGGGTAAGATTCCAGGTGAAGCGTCCTGCCTAGAAACGTACTCTGCTTCCCACCTAGCCCTGTAGTGGGCTACTGTCACCATGGACACCTCTCTCAAATTCCATTCTCCATCTGTACTGTTACCCTAGTGTAGCTCAGTCAGGTATTAGAGTGTGCTAAATTCATTCGCCACTGCATGACATTCATCTCACATGTCTTTGATTTCTGATCCACATACATCCTGTGCGCCTCAGGCCCTATGGCCAGTGACCTGTTTAGTTCTCAGATTAGAAATTCTACTAGCCAGCCAACTGCAAGATTATCCCTTGGTAGCCTGACTGCTCACACCACCCTGGGTTCAGGATTCCTGTGTGAAGGGCACACTCAGTTCTCCAGGGAGAGATACCTCCACCTCGATGCTCCACTGAGATAAATCACCCTCCCAGGTATGTCTCTATCACCTGCTCCATCTCAGGGCTCAGCAGCCCTCACCCTGCCAGCCAGGTACCTCCTATTTGCCAGGTGGAGGGGTAGGGCAATGTTTCCCAGGTGTTCTGTCCTCTCACCACCTGGAAATAAGGCAGCAGGTACCCCACCCTGCCAATGAGGAAGGTGGAAAGAATAATCTAGATTTGATAAGCTGGTTCCAAGCTGGAGCACTGGTCATGCCCACCACACCCACCAACTGAAACCACTCCCTCATATGTCACCATGCCATTCATGTTCAAGGGGTTCAGATATGTATGGTAAGAGTTTGTAGGTCAAAGACCTCCAGTCAGGCAAACAGACTGCATTCTGAGTGACTGCTACCATCACTGGGTGGAGTTAGTCAGTCAGATGATGGCTGAGCTGACGTGAAGGATGAACAGAAACCAGTGGGTAGAAGAATGAAGGGGCATGTTAATGGAACAGCTTAGGGTAAAATGTTGAGGATGAAGAGAGGCCAGCTGGGAGCTAGAGAGGTCTACTACAACAAGACAGGTATCGAGGAGTGGACTAGTAGGTAGAGTTTAGGTCAAAGCCAGGCAGTTTAAGTAGCAATGACAGGGAACCCTGAAAGTCTGCAAACAGGAGAACCACATGACAGGTTTGCATCTTACTGTCTCTGGGGTCTGTAGTTTCAAAGGTAGCAAGATGAGGCCAGTTAACAAAGTTACAAAGGCCAAGGGAGCAGAGGTCAGAGAAATCTGCCCAGAGGCAAAAATCTACCCCCATAGAGCCAGGAAATAACACCCCAAAGTCACAGTAACCCAAAAGTGTGCTTAGGGGCATTCGTAGGCCACAAAAGATCATCTGCTAGGTCAGAAAAGGCAGTGGATGACAAGAACTGGACATGTCAATTACCCTTCAGCTCCAGTTTCCGTAAACTAAAGACTGGGGACACGAAGGTCCTACTGACATGCTGTCCCACAGTCAACATGGCCTCTGTGTAGCCTAGGGTACAGTGAAAGTGGGCAGTGGGTTGCATTCTGTCCCAAGGTTTCCTAAATCTGCTCTTTCATCCTTGTAGAAATTCAGTTAGTACCCTCTCAGTTTTAGCATGAGAGCAAATTTCCTACTCACTCTGCAGGAAGGGGTATCAAGTCCTCCTGTCCTACTGCAGGCTGTTCAATGTCTGGCTTGGACTCAGAGCTCCAGTGTGATGTCCCACTGTTCCCTTTCAGCCCCTCCTTCCACCAGCCACCTTTTAGTAGCAAACACAAACCAGGTCCCCCAGTCACCCCACAGGCTGCCTTTCTCACTGCAGCTGCAAAGTTTGGGCCCAGGCTCTGATCACTCTACCTTCCTATCTTTCTCTCACCCCCATGTCATCACTTCTTTGAGTTCATATCCTTGGTAAACTGTGTCTTTTGCAGGCCTAGCTATCACAGTCCAGCCTACTCTGCACACCCCCTCCATCAAACTGTAGTGGGACAGAACTTTTTACAAACATGAACTCTCACGCCCTCAAGTCCTCAGCTCTGCTCAGTACACTGATGTTTTTCTCTAGAATTACCGAAAATGCTCTGGCCATGGGTTATGAGCCCTGGCCCTTGTCTTGTTCCCACACCAATGATGGGCAGCCTCAAGTTTCTACATGCCACAACCCCTTGCAAATGCTGTCTGCCCTCTGGGAAACACACACTGTTCTCTTTTGCCTCTCTCTCCATAACACGACCCTCAGCCCATCTCAGATACACCAGCCCATGTGGGTCAGGCTTCTTTGTTCTGGCTTTTCATTTCCCTTTCTTTCCATACACTTATCTCAGTTTGAACTGAGAAAGACTATGACTTGACCAGTGAGGGTGTGCTTCCCTCATTAGTCTGCCAAGCCTATGAAAGTTGAGCTATTTTCACCCAGCATTATAGTAGCCCTAGAACATGGCACAATGCCAGGTTCAGAATAAATTTATGTAAAAAGAAGGGAAAGAAGGAAAGATGGGGGGGGAGGGGCAGCTTGCACTTATTATCTTGACAAATGCTTAACAACTGGTTTTCTGAAGAAAATAGCAATCCTTGGTCTGTGATGTTTGCCAGCTTCCATGGTATAAACACCCCTGGATGGCCCACTGGGAGCCACCAACATTATGTTGGTGAATGTGAAGATGGCAGAGATGCCCACAGTGGCTCTGCTACATCAACCACTGGCAATGTCAGGAATCAGAAAATCCAATGTGCTTTTAAATGACACCAACTTTTTTGACTGAGCTCTACCTTAAAGGCCAAAATAAATCACTACCTGCAAAAACTGCTAATAACAGAAAACAGAGCTTGAAGTGGCTTCTAGCAATAACACCTAATATCACAAACTATTCAGAACAAGTTGATGGAAGAGGAAATGTCTTACAGCCCTGCGGAGAGCTGTGCTCCCTGAAGAGGGGTCAGGCCTCTCCATGACTTCTCAGATCTGGCTTTTACACTGCTGAATTAAAGGTTATAAGCAAATCCAAGTCTGCATGGAATGTGGGTTCTATCCCTGTGTTACCATTTCTAGAAATGTACCCTCACAGCACCATAAAAACAAAACAGGGTTGCAATGCCAAACTGAAGAGGAAATGAGATCATAAAGATATGGGAAGAGGCAGAGGCAGGCGGATCTTTGTGAGTTCGAGGCCAGCCTGGTCTACAAAGCGAGTCCAGGACAGCCAGAGATATTCAGAGAAACCCTGTCTCGAAAAACCAAAAAAAAAAAAAAAAAAAAAGATATGGGAAGAAAATTTGGAGAATGGGATTTCCCCCTAATCATCCAGGACTATGGAAATCATAAACCTAACAATACAAAACTCAGGAGCCATAGAAGGAAAGGGTAAGTCACTTAAGTCTATCCAAACCAAGCTGTGTGCACAACCCAGGCACCACAAGCAGAATCAGAGGCTCAAGTAATTACCAAGGGTGGGAGAGTATCAGAGCCACAGTGCTGCTGTGAGTCAGTTAGGAAATAACCTGGGACAAGCATACATATGAAGGCAAAGATATGGGAGACCATTCCAAAGGTGAGTGTAAAAACTGCACAAAGATGGTAAATCCGCAAACTCAGACAAGCACGAAAACTGTAGCAATAGTTACATTTTATTTTCTATCTAGCAGACTAGCAAACATTTAAATCTCTGGCAACTCCCCAAATCATAGAACATGTGGGGAACAGGACCACACAAACTATTGGTGCGCAAACACTAATTGCTATGCTCTACTTTAGATATTGCTAAGTTCTCTATAGGGAATACTTGAGGAATAGCATGGGTTTAAACCTTTACCTCTTACAACATCTGTAAGCCACAGGAGCCTACTCCAGACCCGCCTGTCTTCAGAACCCAAACCTACTATACAGGTTGTAAGGATGTCATTTCTTATTGTATACATAAAATTACTTACTGTGTATATTGTATATATAAAGGAGTAAAGACTACAAATGACCCCAGTGTTTTCTAAGCAAGTGACTAGTTAAATAAATTATGGCCCAGTCAGAAAACAGAAGTAATATGCAGACATAAAAGAGAATGAGGGCTTTCTATGTATTGATGTGCACTCAACTCTGATATAAACAAGAGTTTGTATCAGAATATATAAATGAAAATAGAGTATTTTTGTAAGGATACATACAATCTGGCTTCCATGGTGAAATTGAGAAACAGAGAGAGCAAGCAGCATTACTTATACCATAGTTTTTTGTTTGTTTGGCTGGTTGTTTTATCTTTTGTTTTAAACAGCATCTAATTGTGTGGTTTTGGCTGACTGGAGCTCACTATATGGACTAGGCTATCTTCACACTCACAGACATTTGTCTGCCTCTGTCTGAACGCTAGGACTAAAGGCATACACTACTTATACTATATTCTAAACCATGCAATGCATTATCTAATATAGTTAACTAAAAAAAGAAATTTTCACAAAGATGTTTATTGTTGTGTTGTACATACCATAGAAAATCCACAACTAGGGCTGGAGAGGTGGCTCAGAGGTTAAGAGCACTGGCTGTTCTTCCAAAGGTCCTGAGTTCAATTCCCAGCAACCACATGGTGGCTCACAGCCATCTACATTGAGATCTGCTGCCCGGGCATATATGTAGAGCAAATACTGTATACATAATAAATAAATAAATGTTTAAAAAAAAAAAAGAAAATCCACAACTAGGATGACAAAATGATATTAAGAAAATAACTCAAGAAATTTTAGTACATATGCAAGAATATGCAATTTAAAATGTTTCTGAGGGGCTGGACTGGAGAGATGGCTTGTTTGTTAAGAGCTCTTACTCCACTTACAAAAAACTGAGTTCAGTTTTCAGAACCCATGTCAGGAAGCTTGGAACCACCTGTAACTTCAGCTCCATTGGATCTGATGCCTTCTTCTGACCTCCATAGGCATCTACACACACACACACACACACACACACACACACACACACACACACACACACAC
>CAJQZJ010033130.1:695482-732731 GCA_907164525.1 Lophiomys imhausi
TTATAATAGTGATGCAAGTTAGTATGAAAGCTAAGTCAGTTATAGAATTTTAAACTCATGGAGATGGTTAGAAGGTAGAAGGTTAAAGTCAGGGGCCAAATATGTATGAACTGGACATTGGGAAGGTATACTGGGCCATTTAACTCTCATAAATGTGGCATATTTAATTCTGCTGTTTTGTATAGAATTTACTGTTATAAGAGAAGGAACCATTTGTTGGATTGAAAAGGGAAGCTGTTGGGGGGGAAGAGGGTGGAAGGGTGGGACAGGAAGGGGGAATAGGGAAGGGTTTGTGACTGAGATGTAACTTGAAGAAAAAAAAATAAAGTACTTATATAAAAAAAAAATTTTGAATGAACCAGACACTGGTGACTCCATGCTGCTCCAGTGGCATTTTTCACTTAACGCATGCGAAGAGCACTGGAGACACAGCCAAGCTCATGGAACTGATAACCAGAGCTTCCAAGTCTTCGGAGCCAAAGCAAAGTTTGGAGCCAGGTTTTGCTCAGATACTCGGAGAAAATTTTTCATTGTTTTTGTTTAGGGTCTAGGAACTGGAGGGAAAGAGGCTGGCCTCAGGGGCCTTTGATTTCCCTCATCTCCCATTTTAAGATTTTTAAAAAAAATGCATGGATTATTGGAACTAGTTTGCCAAAACAGAAAAGCAAACAAGCAAATAAACCACATGAAATACCCATTAGTGCCATTAGTGATTAGTGTCCTTATAACCTGGAACAGGTGAATGTAGGGCAACAGAAACCCTGTCTGTGATGTACAAGCAACCCAAGTTCAGGATCTCTTTTTAAGGACAAAGCCTGAGCTGGGTGGATACAAGTTTTATGTTCTAAAGAACAGTGGATCCAGTGAGAGAGAAGACCAGGCCATGTAGAAAATGGCTAATTAATGAAATTATTTACCTGTATTTATATTATATTTAATGGGACGGAAGTGTTAATCCTTAACCCACCATTATAAATGAGCACACAGAGACATCTGATGGATTTTAACAAGCCTTGGTCTGGATTGAGCAATGTTAGCCCCTCTAGGCTAAGCTTATAATTCTATCCCTGAATAAAGTCCCATATAATATATGTATGTCCCCTGGGCTGTTATTCCTCTAGCAACCTTACTCCCCCCATCTCTGTCTTTGCCCAATCTCAGGCCTCAGCATTTATTTAATCAATCAGAGACAAAGGTGCACAAGAAAGGTAGCATAGCATCACTTGGTATAGAGCAAGCAGGCTTCGGGGAGCAGGTTAATTAACATTTAGAATTTATAACATCACCCCATCAATTCCCTCCTTTTGTCTAATAAAAAGGTTAGTGTTTACACTCATATATAAAAACAGTAAGAACAATTATGAAACAATCAAGAAAATCATATATAAAAGTTATACATATAATGTTTAGCCTATTTGTATCAGACAATCTTGAAGAAGAAAAAAAAATCATCTATCTATCTTTGTGTGTCTAGGCCAGACTGTGCAACCTTCTGTTTATGTCTTACTACTTTTGTATGTCTTGCATTTCTCACTTGTATGTTGGGAATAATCATTGCACCTGCCATATTACCTCTTCCACAGGCATGATGAGATCATGTGAATGAAGGGGACCACAGCTGTAAGCATCTACAAGTCACTATTCCTTATCCAAAATACCTGGAACTAATAGATGTTTTTTATTTTGGAAAAACTGTTGTTATTTAGCTATTCTCCTGTAACTGAAATATCCCTGTCTGGCAGAAAGGCTCCTTGTGAAACTCAGAAAATAACATGAACTTTCTAAGTATCAGGGATCTCTTGAAAGTCACAAGGTTGGCAAGGCAAGGTTATAAAACCGATCATGATTGCTAGAGAGATGAGACGGGAACAGGGCTGAGCTGCCTGCAAGTTGTTCTGGGAGCTCTAGAGACACAGCTTTGTCCACTGTTGCTCCTGCTGGAGTGGGCTTTTTGGTGATTCAGCAGCCCTTCAGTCATCCACGTTCCTGTAAGGAGCCCATCACTCGTGCTGATGCAACCCCAGTGCACCTTGATTCACTAGGCTAAACTCGAGTGTTTTGGGACTGATGGAGGTGATGTGACAGTGAAAGCCAGAGGAGACTGATGTCTTAGAGAAGTAGGTTGTCCTTTAATCAGAGCAATGAAAGGCGGCAGTTTCTCCACAGGAGCAGAGACTGTGTGCCCAGATGCAGGGGGATTGGGGATCTAATGGTACAGAAGAAGGAAATTTTGGGATGGGAGCTTCCCTTTGCAGATCTGTTATGCTGCAAAGGTTCTAAACACTAATAGGGGCTGATATGCTGATCGTGTCAGGACCTGTCCAGATGCTAACTTCCTGAAGAAACTGTTGTCTGCATGTTCAGTTTCCTACCCAGGTTTCTGAGCTCACCTGAGGTTTTTGGGTTTATTAGAATAGAGTTGTTGTTTTAGTATATCCCCAGTCTAGGATGAGGAGATCTTTCCATGTCTCTTCAGCAGAAATCACACACCCCTTACACACACACACACACACACACACACACACACAATATATTTGGGTGAGACCTAAGTCTATTGTGGGGCTGTTTCAACCCACCAGCAGTCCAAGTAATGACACGGAGACCTTTTATTAATATCTGAAAGCTTGGGCTTAGCTTAGGCTTGTTCCCAACTATCTCGTATAACTTAAGCAAATCTGTTTATAATTTCTGTGTTCTGCATCTTGGCTTGTTACCTCTCCTCAGTACCGTCACCTGTTTCTTCCGAATCTAGTTGGTTGGAATCTCCGGTACCTGCTTCTTTCCCAGCATTCCTATCTCTGCCCCTAAGTCTCACCTCTCCTTTCCTGCTTTGCCCTAGGCCAGCTCTTTATTAAACCAATCAGAAGGTGTTAGAGGGAGTGCTTACAAACATGATGCAGCCAAAAGTATAACAATACCAAAGTCTGGGCCTGTACTCAAATCTTTGCTGGTACAGAAATAATAATACAAAGACAGCCTTTACACTGTGCACAAAAAAGATCATCCCAACACAAATCTGAACACAAAATTTGCTTATTTTGGGCTAATGAGATGCCTCAGAAATTAAAGGGTACTTGCTGCCAAGCCTGACATCCAAAATTCAATCCCTGGGACCCACATGGAAGGAGAGAACCAGCTCCCATGAAGTTGTCTTTTGACCTTTCACTTGTGCTCCAAACCACAAGCTCGCCACACATGTACACACATACACTAAATACACAAATAAATATTAATTAAAAATAATTTGCTTCATATATACTTCGTAGTCTGAATGTAGTAATGTACATAATGTTGTGTAAAATAACATTATGACATTGTAACATTGTGTTGGTGCTCACAAAGTTTGGGGTTTAGTATTTTGGATTAGGGATGCTCAGATAATATATAAATATTCCGTAATATTGAGGCATTATCAGAAGTGTTCAAAGTATGTATATTGATCGTATCTGAGCCCTCATCACTACAAATCTACGGTCAGATTCTAACAAGAGTCACATGGAGAAGAGGATGAAGTCCCCAGAGGATAGTTCATTCCATTAGCTCCGCTAAATAATTCTACAGTTCAGTTAGATAGACAGAGAGTGTGAGCTTGCTGCCTGAGGTCAGACTTCCTGGTAGCAAGGGTTTGCTGGTCCAGATCACTGTGCTTTTCTGGCCTCCAGAAGGAGATTGGACCCTCTTATGCATTGTCCACTGGGTTATATGGCATCAAGAGTGGAAGGTTGGAGGTGGGGGTACAGTTTAATGATAGAGAGTATCTCTGACAACTAGTAAGAGAGAGTGAATCCACCCAACAGAACCACTTCATGGAGCAACCGCATCCTGTCCCGAGTTTGTCTAACAGGCTGAGGGAATTACAATTTCTAGTCCTACCTCACCCTCCTTGCTCCATCGTGATGTAGATACCTTGCTTCGTATTTGTGACAGAACCAGAAATTTTCATTCTTCGTGGTCTTTTGCTTTGTTCTGAGAGGGAGTTTTGGCATGTTGTCCTGGCTGATCTTGAACTTTAGACCTCCTGAGTGCTAAGATTACAGGTGTGTGATGTAATACCTTGCCTTAATAATTTTTTAAACCTATGTACATCTTCCAGTAGGCTTTTTAAAAATTAGTGGGTTGCCTGGAGAGATGGCTCAGCATTTTAGAGTACTTGCTGTTCTTCTAGAGGTCATGGGTTTGATTCCCAGCACCCACACAGTGACACATACATCTGTAATTTTAGTTCTAGGGGATTCAATGCCTTCTTTTAGCCTGCAGGCAACACACACACACACACACACACACACACACACACACACACACACACACAGGCAAAACATCCATACACATAAAATATAAAATAATTTAATTAGGGGCTCCCAAGATGGCTCAGTGGATAAAGTACTTGCTGTACTTGAAAGACATGGACATGCATATGTACCCACACACACATGCTCATACATATTTGAACACATAGACACATGCATATGCATATAACACACCCCAAATTTTAAGTTAATTCATTTAAAATGGCACTAAATCTAGTCTCCTCCCCCAACCCCCTGATAGGGTATCACATAACTCTGGCTATCCTAGAACTCGCTATGTAGATCAGGCTGGTCTCTGCCTTCAAGTACTGGGATTAAAGTCTTGGGCCACTAAGACAACCCTAAATCCATAGTCTTGGGGAATCCCTAGCACTTTGTAACTAGGGCTTTTTTTTTTTTTTAAAACATTTATTTATTTATTATGTATACAGTATTTGCTCTACATATATGCCCGGGCAGCAGATCTCAATGTAGATGGCTGTGAGCCACCATGTGGTTGCTGGGAATTGAACTCAGAACCTTTGGAAGAACAGCCAGTGCTCTTAACCTCTGAGCCACCTCTCCAGCCCAACTAGGGCTTTTTTTGAGACAAGGTTTCATTCACTAAATTGCCTAGACTGGTCATGAATTCACACTGTACCCCAAACAGGTCTTGAATTTATCTTCCAGCCTTGGTCTTCCCAGTACCTGGGATTACAGGCTGTGTCATTAGATCTGCCAACTAAATCTATTTTTTAACTGACACATAAAAACAAAAGCAATAAATATTTATGAGATACCAGGTAACATTTAAATATACAGAGATGTAGATACGTAGATAGATAGATATAGAATTAGATATAGATATATAGTCGAGTATTTAAATCACCATACACTATCTTGTCAAACATTTATCATATGTCACCATAAAATCCTTCTAGTTTCTTAAAGTGGTGTCTACAGTTACCTTGTAACAATACCACCCCAGCACTTCTAACCTCTGTCCAACTCTAACTCATGGCTATTGAGAAACCTTTCCCCAGCTGAATAATCTTGATAATCCACATGACTGCGACTGCTTGAGCAGCTGACCACCCTTCCATAGAGCCTGCCTCACTTACTGTCACCTGTGCCGTCATGTCGGGAGCACTAAGCTCTTCTCTGGAAATGAGGGCACCAGCTCTCAAGAACAGATGTGACTGTCCCCTGTGGCTGCTTGTCGGAAACCATAGTCATCCCCACCTTGTGATCACCGTGAGTCTTTGGCTGAATCTTCTTTGATCTATTTGTATATACACTTCTAGAGATAGTGGAAAAGCTCTCTTGCCCTGACTACTGGAGAGAGAGGACTTGGTGACAAGCAAGGGACTCTTTCACAGAATTACTCCAGGATTCACGTACCAGGGTGGTGTCCTCACATGCCGTACAGGAGACATTTGAGGATGAAAACTTCATCTTGAAAGGTGCAGGCCCTGGCGTCTTGCCCATGACAAATGGTAGACCAAATACAAACAGTTCCCAGGTTTCCCTCTCACTGTTAAGACTGAATGGTTGGATGGCAAACATGTAGCTTTTGGGAAGGTGAAAAGAAGGCTTGAGCATTGTGGAAGTCTTGGAGTGGTTTGGGTCCAGGGATGGCAAGACAAGTGTGAAATTCACCCCTGACAACAGTGGACAGCGCTGACACTTGTGACTTGTGTGCATCTTTACCACAAGCAAATGCTTTCTGGAACTCAGGAAGTAATCCCCTCTACCTTTTCTGTTCAAAATATTTTATAATCACTGTAATCTCACTGCAGTTCTTTGGGGTCCCTATTTTCCTTATTCCCCTCCAAGTATTGCTGGATTTCCGAGTTAGGTTTATTTAAAACAAAACAAACAAACAAACAAACAAACAAAAAATCTAACATAAAACAAAAACAAAAGCAAACCAATAGAGAATAGTTAATAGCGAGCCCAAAGCCATACAGCTTCAGAACTAGATACAAACAGAAATGTAGATCTATCTCAACTCAACACTCAGGATTCTCATACATTACCATTTGCCACCTGTCATAACTGTCAAGAATGGGACAAGGAACCTTGTCCATATCTGACAGGCAGATCTTCTATGGAATATCCTGACCCTTCTTTCTGCAGAAATATTGACCCACTAAGCTTCCTTGGTCTTTGTTTTTGTCTTTGTCCTGAAACCGGCTTCCTTCCCCTCTGCCTGTTATGGTTTGAGTTTGAAACCTCTCCTGAAAGCTTATGTGTTAAGGCTTGGTAACCGACTGATGGGGCTTTGGGGAAGTGATTGGGCCAAGGAACTCTGTCCTTTACATTGTATGAATAGGTTAATGGCATGACTAGGAGGTGATGGAAATTAAGGAGTTGGGAGAAGGGACTAGTAATGAGGCACGAAGGGGACATCTTGTCCCCAGGCCCCTTCTGGTCTTCTTCCTCTCCCTCTCCCACTTTTACTCCTGCCCTCTCTTTTCTGGCTGCCATGAGGAGATAGACTTTCCTGCATCATGCTTTTCCATCCAGGATGTTTTGTTCAAAGCCCAGGCCTGGAGACACTGAGCCAAGTGAACATTAGCCCGAGTCCAACTCTCCTTCCCTGTTAACTTGTTTCTGTCATGTAGTTTGTCACAGAGAAAGGGACACTAGCTAACACTGCTCCAACACCAATGACCCTGGGAAACCCCAATTGTCTCCCTCTAGGACAATGTCTACTTCTGGTCCCCAGGCTGTCATTTGCTTGCCTCCTGAGACTTTGGAACATATGTCCTTATACATTTCAACAATCCTGAACCTAGCCATGGGGATTTTAGCATTAATTCTTATTTGGAGAATCAGATGGAGCTCCTGATAACTTGACTGGCTCCCCTTTGGGTTGGTTTGAGACATATTTCTTTGGTGCAGAGGCTGTGGAGACTAGAATCCAATGTCGTCTTTCCAGTCTTGACTGTGAGGGATGCTTAGGAAGTCCTACTATTGGCAAGAGAATCCACTAGAGACACAGATGAACCACCTCTGCCCTCCACCTTCATTCATCCCATGCTTCATTTGTAGCCCTTGGGGATCAACCATCCTTGGGGACCAGGATGTATCAAAGCAGCCAGGGAGTCCCTCCTCCATTCTGAAGAGAATCCAATACAGAATCTAAGCCTATGTCCTGTGGATTATTTTATGTTTTTTTCTTTTTTATTCACTCAGGTTTACTATTTTTTTCATCAGATTTTTTTCTTTTTAGATTGAACCTAGGGCCTCATGCATGGTAGATGATTACTTTACTATGGAGATATATCCCCACTCTCTTACCCAGTTACTTTAAAAATGATCATCCTCAGCCGGGCGGTGGTGGCGCACGCCTTTAATCCCAGCACTTGGGAGGAAGAG
The DNA here is from genome assembly GCA_907164525.1 of Lophiomys imhausi. Classification (NCBI taxonomy): domain Eukaryota; kingdom Metazoa; phylum Chordata; class Mammalia; order Rodentia; family Muridae; genus Lophiomys; species Lophiomys imhausi. Next base: position 703,153 of record CAJQZJ010033130.1, read on the forward strand.
GCAGGCGGATCTTTGTGAGTTCGAGGCCAGCCTGGTCTACAAAGTGAGTCCAGGACAGCCAGGGCTACACAGAGAAACCCTGTCTCGAAAAACCAAAAAAAAAAAAAAATGATCATCCTCTTGGATGGGACTTTTACCTAAAGACATTGATATTTTTTAAACAAGCAATTCTGGACTCTTATGTCAAAGTTTCTAGTCACAGGCTAATGAAAAAGGTACTGGCATTGGAATTGTTCAAACCTTCCCATCTCTCTGTCCTTGACATTGTGATTAGAATCAGCAATATGTCCTTCAGAATATTCTCAGTTTTGGAGAATTAAGGAAATCGACAAAGTTCATTGAAGCCAACCAAGGTCAGTGATTAAGCAGAAATGTCATTTGGAGTTTCAAATAATTTGTAATTATAAAATAGAAATTTATTTTCTTGTTCTTATTTTGTGTTTTTGAGACAGGTTCTCACATTCTAGCTCAGACTAGCTTGGAACTCATTATGTGGCCCAGGTTGGCTTCCAGCTCATGGTGATCCTCCCTTAGCCCTTTTGTTGCTCTTGAGGTAGCTTGGGTGGTAATTATCTTCTCCTGGGAAGTGGTGTGTGGATGGGTGCAGAAGACCCAGCCTTTGAGGAAGAGTTTCCTTTACCTCTCCTTAAGTTAGTTCTCTCCTTGCAGAACACTGTCCTCCACATTGTCACTTACTAAGAGTAACCACATGGATGGACTAAATCCTTTCCCCTTTTTCTCGGAGGAGTCCGAGAAGGTATATATTTCCTTTGTTCTGATAGGCTGCTTTTCTAACAGTGGGTAAGATGAAAATGTTGGAAGATGGGGTCAAAGGCAGCCTCCATAGTCCTCAAGGCTCTGTTCTATGATTCTGCTCCCTGACTTCAAAGGAGCAAATGTGTGAATGCAGTTCTGTTCCTCTCCGGATTAGCTCTGAGGCCTACTTGGCAAGTTTTCGCACAATTACAACTCTTTTAATGTTTTGCTTGCTTTCTTTGTGGTGGTGGGGAAGGACCCAGGGAACCCAGGCCTGGCACATGCTAGGTAAACCCTAGCCAAGTCTCTGAGATGTCAGTTGCCTCAGTTGCCAATCACCCACTTAGGCCATTAAATTAAATCTCAGGAAATTAAAGCCCATCTCCTTCTTCCGGCCAACTACTGATTTAGGACTCTTTTCCTTGGTCTCTCATTTCCCCCTTCAACCCTGATCCCTTGCATCCATGGAAATCATTGAAATTCAGTCTCACTATTTGAAGTTCTAGGCAGATTAAAAAAAAAATAGGCTGTTTTGCATTAAACCCAAGTGTGAACTCACACTAATTAAAGCCTGTATGTAGCTTTGCAAATAGCCATTTGCACTTCTGGGTACCTCTAGTGGCGATGTCTTTTCACTGGTTAAATAAGGATGGCCACTCAAAATAGAAGAGAAGGCTCCAGCTGAGTAAAGGTTGCCCTTACTCCTTACACTGTGGGGGTGGGAGTGCTTCAAAGACAAGAGAAAACTCCCTTCTTGAGCAGGGAAGTTTAATTTTTAAGAGATAAGCTAAAGAGAGCCACCAAGCTTTTACTGTATGCCCTTCATTTTCTCTGAGAAATAGAATCCTTTTAGCCAAATTGAAGTGTTCATTGGACACCAGCCAGGTAGAGCCCAACCTCTCTGGTTCCCAGAGTATAACTCTTCCATGTTGTCCCCTAAACCTGAACCCCGTGCATTATAATAATCAATAATGAAATTATGGAAACAATCAATGGGTTATTACATAGCCATTCTCCAACTGCATCTCTGTGGAAGATAATAGCTTAACTACATTAAGATGGGTTCCTCCAAGTCTTTCCATAGGACATTTAAGCTCCCTGAAGATTTAACTGCAGATCACATTGTGTTAGCCCTGGAAAGGACCAACTGATGAAGAAAGAAGGAAGCAAAGTGAGACAAAACCAGTCATCTTACCAATGGCCAAAGGGGCTCCCTTGCTAGTTATTAAGTAATTCAGTTAATCAGGCACTATTATTTCCATGTTTGCTTAATTTAATTTTTTGAAGCTAATTTCATTTTTAAAGTATTAGCCCAAGAACATGGGGACTGCTTTGCAGGTTCTTAGACGTGCAGATAAAGTAGTTTAAAAGCAGACCTGGAAGGTAACTCACAATTTTATTTTATTAGAGATTGAGAAGGGGAAAAAGCAACTAGGTAGGCAAACTGAAGATCTCAGTGGCTGCCGGGAGGAGGGAGCTGGTAAGAGAAGGACATTATAATTATGGTGCTGAATTAGAGGTCAAGAGAACAAGCCAGCTCAGCAACAGAAGTCTGAGGTAACTGTGTGTGTGGGTAGGAGTCTCTTCAGAGAGAAATAACAAGAGTGCCCAAAGTGTCAGATAAACAGGCTTAGGATTTGGGCCTGTATTGAAAAGAAAAAGATAACTGGTACCACCTAAGGGGTCTTGATCATGTTTGTTATCTCTGTCCGTTAAAAAATTAAATAGCAGGAAAAATCTTGAACTCAATATGTAGCAGTGGAGAAATCTCGAACATAGCAAACAGGAGCAGACAGAACCAGCAGTTGAAGAAAAGTGTTTATTGGGGGTGAGGAAACACACACATACAGTCAGAGACACAGACATATACAAAACACAGACACACAGAGAACTACCCTCTGCAAAGCAAAAGGAACACCTTGGAAGCCCAAAATCCAGTTTCTACTAGAGAGCTGGGCTGTTGTAAGTCTCTGAAGAATTTTCCTCACCTAATTTAGGGTTGGTCAGCTTGAAAATATCAAGGATGGCTGATTGGTTCATAACTCTTGTGTAACATGTCTTGATCCAGCCTTAAACTTGTTGAGCCAGTTCATCAGCAGAGGCCTGCTGGTGGGAGGAAAAACAGAAAAGGAGGAGGAGAAGGAGGAGGAAGAAAACCCACCAAGCTTAAACAGCCTACAAGATCCTTATTTTAGGCTGCCAGGCTTTTGTTTCCGATCAGGAAAGTGAGGAAGAAGTTGGCCATCTTGGAAGTTTGCCACCTTTATTTCCTAGCCATGGCTCATCTCCCTATCTGTCTGCCTGTCAGGGAATCTAACTCCTAGACCCCTAGAAAGAGGAGAAAAGAAAAAGTAACACTTTCTGAGTTAGAACTCTGAAAAAAGCACCATAGAAATGCATATTGATACACATAGAAATACATACAGCTTGATTTCAAGCTGTACTACAGGGCAATAGTAATAAAAACATCATGGTACTGGCATAGAAACAGACAGGTTGACCAATGGAATCAAATTGAAACCCACAAATAAACCCACACACCTACAGTCACTTGATTTTTGACAAAGAAGTCAAAACCATATAATGGAAAAAGGAAAGTATCTTCAACAAATGGTGTTGGTCTAACTGGATGTCAACATGTAGAAGAATGCAAATAGATCATGTTTATCACCCTGTACAAAACTCAAGTCCAAGTGGATCAAAGACCTCAACAGAGAAATGGACACACTAAATCTAATAGAAGAGAAAGTGGGGAAAATTCTTGAATTCATTGGCACAGGTGACAACTTCCTGAACCAAAACCAATAGCTCAGACTCTAAGACCAACAATCAATAAATGGGACCTAATGAAACTGAAAAGCTTCTGTAAGGCAAAGGACACTGTCACTAGATTAGGCAGCCTACAGATTGGGAAAAGAGCTTCACCAACCCCACATCCAACAGAGGGCTAATATCCAAAATTTACAAAGAACACAAGAAACTAAACACCAACAAACCAAATAAAAGTAGAGTGCAGAACTAAACTGAGAATTTACTACAGAAGAATCTCTAATGGCTGAGAAGCACTTAAAGAAATGCTCAGCATCCTTAGTCATCAGGGAAATGCAAATCAAAATGACTCTGAGATTCCATCTCACACCTGTCAGAATGGCTAAGATAAAAAACTCAAGTGACAGCACATGCTGGCAAGAATGTAGAGCAAGGGTAACACTCCTTCTTTGCTGGTGGGAGTGCAAACTTGTACAACCACTTTGGTTGGTTGTACAATCAGGCTGGAGATATCTCAGAAAATTGGGAATAGTTCTACCTCAAGACCCAGCCATACCACTCCTGGGCATATATCCAAAAGACTCTCCACCAAACCACAAGGACATTGGCTCAACTATATTCATAGCAACTTTATTCGTAATAGCCATAAACTGGAAAACAACCCAGATGTCCTTCAACTAAAGAATGGATAAAAAGATCTGTGGTACATTTACACAATGGAATACTACTCAGCTATCAGAAACAAGGAAATCATGCCATTTGCAACCAAATGAATGGAACTAGAAAAGTTCATCCTGAGTGAGCTAACCCAGACCCAGAAAGATACAAAAGGCATGTACTCACTTATAACTGGATATTAGCCAAATAGTACAGGATAACCACTCTACAACCTACAAACCCAAAGAGACAGGAACTGAACATAACTATCCTACAAAAAGCTCTACCCAGCAGCAGATCAAAACAGATGCTGAGACACACAGTCAAAAATTAGGTGGAGCTCAGGGAGTCATGTATAAGAGAGGGAGGAGGAATAGAGAGACCTAGAGGGGACAAGAACACTACATGAAGATCAACAGAACCAACCATCCTAGGCCCCTAGAGGCCCCTACACACATATAGTTGTAGGCAACTTGGTCTTCATGCAGATCCCATAACGTGTGTGTGTGTGTGTGTGTGTATGTGTGTGTGTGTGTGTGTGTGTGTGTGTGTGTGTGTGTAGGGGTGTGGGGTGGAGATTGTCTCTGACATAGACTCTGTTGCCTCCAAGGAAAACACCTTATCTTAGCTGTACTGCCATGTTGGGCCCTAGTGGAAGAGGAAACTCTTAGCCCTTATGTGACTGATGAACTGAGGGGGGTTGATACATGGGGGCCTCCCCTCATCCAAGGAGAGGGAGAAGAGGGAGGGGGAAGAAGGTGGGACTGGGTAGGGAGGAGGGAGGGGGCTGTAATAGAGATGTAACTTGAATAAAAAAAGATAAATAAATAAAAATAAAACAAACAACAAAATCAAAGAATTAAATTTGAAGCCTATAAGCTGTGGGTCTATTTTATAACAGTACATCATTAATGTAACTGTGACTGTACTTCATAGTGCTTTAAGACTCTTGGACAAATATGAAATGAAAATTATATACAGTATATGTCCCTTATATACTCTTAACTAGATATTCTTTCATTAATCCTATTAATTTTGTGAGGGAAAAGTTTCACCAGACCTTAACTTTACATTTCAAAGAATCTTCTAATTCTTCTGCTACATTGCTAGGAATAAACCACATCTGGTAATTAAAAATATTAAAGCTTAATTTAAGAAGTAAGTTCAAGAATGTCTGAAGGTATGTTTTGAAAGATTATTGTGCAACAATGTAATAGACTGAAATGTTCAGAGAAATTTAAATATCTGTTTGGTCATCATTCCCCATACTGAAGCACGTATCACTTTTATTCATAAAATGAGAATTAAAAATAAAATAGACTTAATAAAGACTATATGGTGAGCATCAAAAAAGTCATGTAACAGTATAAAGTAGGGCTGGAGAGGTGGCTCAGAGGTTAAGAGCACTGGCTGTTCTTCCCAAGGTCCTGAGTTCAATTCCCAGCAACCACATGGTGGCTCACAGCCATCTACATTGAGATCTGCCCGGGCATATATGTAGAGCAAATATTGTATACATAATAAATAAATAAATGTTTAAAAAAACAGTATAAAGTAAAAACCATTAAAGAAAAAATTTCAATTTATAAATTAGCCATGTGTCTTAGGGTTTCTATTGCTGTCATGAAGCACCATGACCAAGGCAACTTGGGAAGGAAAGGGTTTATCCCAGCTTATACTTACAGGTAACAACAGTCAATCGCTGAATGAAGTTAGGACAGGAACTCAAACAGGGCAGGAACCTGGAGGCAGGAGCTGAAACAGAGGCCATGGAGGGGTGCTGCTTACTGACTTGCTCTCCATGGCTTGGTCAGCCTGCTTTCTTATAGACCGCAGTACCACCTGAGCTCAGGTGGCATCACCCACAATGATCTGGACCCTCTACCATCATTCATTAATAAAGAAAATGTTTTACAGCTGGGTATTATAGAAGCATTTTTTTTTCAATTGAGGTTCCCTCCTTTCAGGAAACCCTAGCTTGTGTCAACTTGAGATAAAACTAGCCAGAATAAGTGATTCCTTGTCAACTTGACACACAAACATATCACTATTAAGTCACAACCTTTCCTTTCTTACTCATCCCCAAGATCTCATGGTAATAGGAACACCATAATATAAAATGCTTCAAATTTTGAAACTCCTACAGTCTTTAAAAATTTGAACACTTAAAAGTATTGCTAGGCATGGTGGTACATGCCTTTAATCTCAGTACTTGGGAGGCAGAGGCAGGTAGATTTCTTTGAGTTTGAGGCCAGTTTAGTCTACAAAGTGAGTTCTAGGACAGCCAGGGCTGTTACACAGGGAGAGTGAATCCCTGTCTCGAAAAGAAAAGAAAAAAAGTTCAAAGTCTCTTTAAAATATCTAGGCTTTCTTTTAAAATTCAGTCTTTTTAAAACTCTAAAATCTCTTTAAAAGTTTAAAGGCTCTCAACTGTGGGCTTCTGTAAAATGAAAACTAAATAAAATACTTTTCATACTTCAATAGGGAAGAACCAGGACACAGTCAAAATCTGAACTAAGCAAAAGTAAACTCCAACTGTGTGAATAACTCAGTGACCAATGCCTGGGATTCACACACGATCTTCTAGGCTCCTCCAAAGGGTCTGGTCACTTCTCTGGCTCCACCCTCTGCAGCACACCTTGTCTTCCAGGGTCCAGTTGGCTCCACTCTACTTCTGCTGCTGTTCTTGGTGGTCATCCCACCATAATATTGTTATTTCCAAAATTTCTGGGGTCCCTTACTGCAACTGGGCCACACTTTCACCAGTAGTGTCTCCTGGGTTCTCCTCAGGGACTCCAGCCTTGTCACACAGTGCTAAGCCTCAGCTGTCCCCCATGACTGCTTCAATCTTCAAAACCAGCACCACCTGGTCAACCCTCATACAACCAAGTTCTGCTGCTAGCACGAGGTACAACTTTGGCTGCCTCTGGAGCACAGCTTCTGTTGTGTTGATCCCTAAGCAACACTTTCCAGAAGACTTCACCTCGATGATGCTGGTCTCTTCCTAATCATAGTTGATTCTTCAGCCCCAACTGACCAGCATCCATTGTCGGAGCAAAGCAAAGGTTTTACTTTAGTGGTTCTGGTCTCTTGTTAATCACAGCTGATTCTTCAGCTCCAGCTGACTAGACACTGCGGATTAGATTCTTCATACAAATTGCCCAGTAGAATCTTCGTTTCCCTCTGAAATTTCACATGCCAGGCCTCCATCATCTGTACTTCTCTCAATATTCTTATCTTCCAAGCTCATTGAGCACTCAACACTCAATGACTTTTCTAGGCAAAGTTCCAAAGTCTTTTCACAATCCTCCCCAAAACAACATAGCCAGGTCTGTTACAGCAATACTCCACTATCCTGGTACCAATTTGTCTTCATTAGGGTTATGATTGCTGTGATAAAACACCATGACCAAAAGTATGTTGGGGAGAAAACGGTTTATTTCACTCACAGTTCCATATAACAGTTCATCATCAAAAGCAGTAAGGGCAGGAACTTAAGCAGGGCAGGAACCTGGAGGCAGGAGCTGCTGCAGAGGCCATTGAGGAATGCTGTCTACTGGCTTGCTTCCTGTGGCTTGCTCAGCCTGCTTTCTTATAGACCTCAGTACTACCTGCCCAGGGATGGCACACCCACAATAGGCTGGGCCCTCCTCCATCACTCACTAATTAAGAAAATATTTTATAGTCCTGTCTTATGGAGGCATTTTCTCAATTGAGGCTCCCTGCTTTCAGATAACTCTAGCTTGTGTCATTGACATAAGCCTAGCCAGCACACCAACCATGCTTCATTGAGAAGAAATATAGAAGTATTTAATTAAATTATTTACCAGTATTTAAATTATAGTTAATTGGTCGGTGGTGTTAATCCTTAACCTGCCATTATAAATGATCACACTCAGACACCTGATGGATTTTAACAAGCCTTAGCCTGGATTGTGGAATCTTTGCCCATCTATTCTATCTTATAATTCTATTCCCCAGATAAAACCCCATATATACATATATGGACTGTTATTCTCCATTTTATGCCGATGTTCCAGGTCATGTGGCAAGACGTTCTTCCATCTTTACCCCATTCTCTCCTTTCTCCCCTCCTGGCTTCTTCCCATGATCCCTCTCTGCTCCTCCAGAGCCCACCAACCTTTTCCCTGCCTACCTCTCTTCTATCCAATCCAGGCTTTCAGCATTTATTAGCATCACTTGGTGCCCTTATGGCCTGGTATAGCGGGCAGGGCTCTGGGAGCAGTTTAATTAACATTTAGATTACGTAACAGATCACTGCATCAAAGAAATAGTCATCTCTTGAGGGACTTCAACTTCTCCCTATCATATAATATTTTAAATCATAAGGAGGAATAATTGTGATGTTGTCTCTGTCCTTAAAATAAGGGAGTTACCAGGAACAAAGGGACAAAGGGAACAGGATCCATTCTCAGTAACTTCCAAGCCTGCTAATCTCTCTCTGTCTCTCTCTCCCCTCCCTCCCTCTCTCTTTTATACACAGGCGCACACACACACTCACACACACAGATAAACACACTCCCACACACACTCTCACAGACACACACACACACACACACACACACACACACACACACACACACACATGTCACAAGACTCTTCACTGCAAACACTTCACCACTGAGCTACATCCCTAGCCTAAGGCAACATTTAAATTAAAATCCAAAATAAAAATGAACTCATCCAAATTTTCTGTCTTCAGACTCCTACTGACAGGTGTCCATAAAGAGAGGTGAACCCAGCCTTTCCCAGTGCTCTTCTCTGCTTGGATTAGCTAAACCTTTCAAAATTTCTAGTTTTTTCAATCTAGAAATTGCTTGTGACTTCAGCACTCAGTCTTGGAAGAGCTTATTTATGTCTCTTGGGAGTCATTTCATAAATATCTGACACAAACAAGCCAATAAACAGCCCCAGCTGCCACGATGAGTCAGCAGTAATTCACTCTTGCCCAAGTTGGTGATTTCTGTAAATGCTTGTTAATGGCTTCACTAGGGATGGGCTTTGATGAAGACTTTCCAGCCCTCTTTCTTTCTGGCAACATAATTAAAATGCTAGACTAACTCAGAGTGAGAGAGCTTGCCAAGCTAGAAATGGTGAAAGTGCTTATTATTATTATTATTATCATTCTCCACATTATTACATAAAAGTGCCCAAATTATCTTGAGTTATCTTAGGCCTTTTAATAGCCAACTCATTTAACTTTTATATGTAATCTAACATTTTCTTAATTAATAGGAAAACTTCTTGGGAATATATCATTAATCTCAGCAGTTTGGCCTCCATCAACTTGAAATGCTTTGCTGGAACCCATTGGTAAATCTATTGGTTCACAGCTTCCTTTTGTTCTGAATCTCGTAGCAGTTCACATACTTCTTTCGCGGTAGAACATGTCCACTTTGAGTGACTTGAACGCATCACTCATATTTGGTCCAGGATAAACAATTTTCTTATTTCCTTTAAAGTAGAATTGCTATTTTGTGTTAACAGCTTTGAAGTGATGTATAGATTATGTGTGTTTGTTTAAGGTGCTCTGAACTTTCCAGTAAGCCTTCCAACAGGGCCAGGGCCTCTCAAAAGATGGGGAATTCCTCAAAGGGAGATCCTTACTGAGAAGAGTCAAAATCTTGGATAGTACGTTGGTACAAAATTTTAAACATGCACATTTCTTTTCATGTCCATAATTCTAAAAAGTTAATTCAATTTATTTCAGATTTAGAACTTTAAAAGACCTTAAAGACTTAATCAGCTCTGTGCGGGAAAGTGTTCCCTGGGGAATATTTATAGTGTGAATGATGGGCCTGATCACTGTCTTAAAATTGGATGAAACTTAGGCCAGGCACCATGTGTTGTGATGGCATGACACCTCCGTGTCCACTGGGACTGAACAGTCATAACTGATAGAACACCTTGTTAGTAACTGATGGTGATGCTGCATTTTTGACACAAGCCAGCACATGCCACTGTGGAGGTTTGATTGAGAATGGGCACCACAGGCTCATATATTTGAATACTTGGTTCCCAGTTAATAGAACTGTTTGGACAGATTCAGAAGTGTGGCCTTGTTGGCAGAGGTGTGTCACACTGCGGGTGGGATTTGAGGTTCCTGAAGCCCACACCACTCCCAGTTCGCTCACTCTCTGCTTTGCCTTTGTGAAGTAAGATGAAACTCTCAGCTACTGCTCTGGGGCTAGAACTGTCAGCGAGCTCCCATGCTCCCTGCAGCAATTGCCCTGGATTCCAACTCTCTGAAACCCAAACCCAACGAAATTCTTTCGTCTAGAAGCTGCTTTGGGTCTGGAAGCTGCTTTGGTCATTAGTGTCTTAATCACAGCAATAGAAAAGTAACTAGGACACAGATGACCCCTGACCTCAACATGATGCAGGGCAATCTGAGAGCAGACAGTATGTGCACTACATCCAGAGACAAATAGGTGTCATGTAAGTAACAGGTTTAGTGGGCGGGAAGGATGCAGGCCTCAGCAGCGGTTGTAGGTAGTGTGTTTAGATCTGAGGGCATGCAGGTGTGGTCTGGGACCCACTGAGACACTGCGATTTTGCTGGCTTGGGCAGAGCTTGAGGATCTTCACACTCAAGAATGTCCCATGCAATGAAACTACTGTAGGCTCGCTCTACTGTGAGCAGCACCAGAGGGGGAACATCCGCAGTCTGGAGACGTGTAAATGGTTCAGGGCACTTATCATTTTTGTGATAGTCAATGCTTGGTTGTTTTCAATTGTTTATTTAAAAAAAATAACATTTTGCAGGTTGTTTTAAAATATCCTTAATACTCATCCTGTAATAGTTGCATATGTTATAAATAGATTCTCCCAGATTCAGCTTGTGTTGTTGACCATTTGAATGTTGACCATTTACCAATCTCACTTTACTGGGGTTATATTATGTTAAGAAATCTTAAAAGTACCCTCTGTAAGAAATGGGGCCAAATGGCTGAAGATTGATGCTGTAATGTATGGAGAGAAAATGGGAACTGTCCAGGCAGCCACTGGTATGTCATTTTTTAGTTTTGGAAGCTGCAGGCCCTGCACTTCCTATATAATCAGATGTATTTATCCCTCTCAGGTCTCTGAGGTGGTTGAAGAATAGATACCTAGAGTCTCATAGTTAAATTTTGAGTTGTTTAGGAATCAAGAGGGCATTCTGGATCTAAGAAGATGTTTTTAAAATTATGAGGCAAGTTAGTATGAAAGCTGAGTTAGATATAGAACTTTAAACACATGGAGATGGTTAGATAGTAGAATGTTAAAGTCAGGTGCCAAATACATATGGACTGGACATTGGGAATGTATGCTAAGCCATATAACTCTTATAATTGTGGCCTATTTATTTCTGTTGTTTTGTATTGTATTTATAGTTATAAGAAAAAGAACCATTTTTTGGGCTGAAAAGGAGAGCTGTTGGGGGGAAAAATAAATACCTTAAACTAAAAAAAAAAAAAAAAAAGAAGGGAAGAGGATGGTGGGGCTGAGGGGGAGGAGGGAGGGGATTGTGATTGAGATGTAACTTGAAGAAATAAAAAATAAATTATTAAAAAAAAAAAGTACCCTCTGTAACTCAGAGACTTGCAAATAATAGGAACAAATAGAAAAGAGTGAATACACTATGGGTCCTTGTAATTGCATTGTCCCGATTATAACAAGGGACTCTAAATGGATGGGGTCTTCTTTTGTTGCTGTTACTCAAAGGACTGGAACATTCTTCTGAAACTCAGCACTGTTCATTCCATTACTGCCACCCCCCAGATTGAACTCATGACTTCACATTGTACCACTGCGCTGTATCCTATCTGAGCACTTAATATTCTTCTGGTTCCCAAGTTCATTGTCTGTTTCTGGGGTCTTAGACTACCAGTCTCTGATTGGGAGGGGCTCACTAATGTCCTTGAGATTTTTCTCAAGGGCAAACATGGTAGTATGATAAACAATGAAGTGTAATAGCCCTCTTCCTAGTTGCTGGGCTATGCTCTCTGTCTGGTGCAATTTGTTGTGGCCATCCACTATTCTATGTTGTTTCTTTTGTTCCTGCTTTCTGATCTATCAAAATCACCTCTGAAGGGTATATTCACAACCCTTCCTGCACCTCACTTTCAGAAACACCATTACTTCCTCAAGAATCATCTTTGGTGAATTCTTTTAAATTCTCTGTCTCTATCTCTGTCTCTCTCAGGAAGGAGGCAAATTTAGCTCACACTTTTGAAGGCAGACATTCAAACAGCATTGTGCAGGTCCTGGTGGGGGTTCTCTTTGGCTGCATAAGTCAAGTGTGCGCTTTGTGTGTAAGTATTGTCCATAGCCTTTCATCAGAGAAAGTTCTGGAAAATATTTTGAGTTTTTGTGGAAGGTATTTTTGTACGGAGCTAAATATTTGGGTGACAGGTAGGGTAACATCTTTTAGGCCGTGTGTCCTCTGAGGGAAGCCATTTGCCCCCATGGACCCACCTTTGGAAGCAAAGCTTGTTCCTTTCCCCTCAGTCAGAGGCTGTAGATATTCTCTATGGGAGAAGCACATCGTGTGGCTGGCCCGCTCTCCTGAGCCAGCCTCCTCACTCCTTCTGTGGGGTTTACATGCTCCCATCTGTAGGGACTAACATTTTCAGGACACCTACTGTCTTCTACCTCACTCACACGCCTCTCATCCTTTCTGTTGCCCCGTCTGAAAGCCCTCACTTACCATACAGCATCCCTTACAGTTGGGGTCAGCAGTAGTTGGGTCCCGATATGTTGTGAAAACTTTATAAACATGTCGTGCATCTCTTTTGTTTATAAATGGCTCAAGGCTTGTTTTGACAAAGTATATGCTTGTAACATCAGGTACTTCTGTGGTTCAACCATATCCTCAAACTGTTGACTAACCCTGCATTCGTCATTTTTCACATTGTTATGACAACATGCCTGACAAAAAGGACTTAACTGACTTAAGAAAGGAGAGGTTTATTTTTGGCTCCAGTTGGAAAGAACAGTGCCAGTAATGTATTTTGGTTCCCTACTGTTCATCACGGCACAGAGGGCCATGACCTCAGAGTTCAAGGCAGCTGGTCACTGTCATGAAGCAGAGAGAGATAAATCCTTGTGCTCAGCTTCAAGACTGGTCATTCCTTATCAGTCAGAACTAAGTGGTTTAGGGGAGTGATTGCTCTCCCAGAGGTCCTGCGTTTACTTCCCAGCATTCACCTGGCAACTCACAACGGTTTATGATGGGATCAGATGTCGTCTTCATCATGCTTTGTACATGCAGACAAAGCTCGCAAATACAGAAAAAAAAAAACCATAAATATATCTTAAAACTAAAAATTCGCTGGAAATACTGTTGTAAGCATACACGGAGTTGTGTCTCCCAGTTGATCCCAAATCCAGTCAGGTTGATGATGAAGCCCTGAGGTCTTTCTTTTCTCTATAGAATGGGGTGCCAACCATTTCCCTTTTGCCTGTCACCAGGGAACACAGCTCCTGCTAGTTCCATACTTGATGAGAGCCCATGTGAGGCTGGTCCCCCTGAGACTCCTGTTTTTCTTGGTTGTGACAGTTTTTCTCCTTGTGTCCCCTTCTTGTCCTTCCACCTCTGGAAGTGGAAACAGTTCTCATTGTTGTCAGACTCTGTGGGCCTTAAGTAGCTCTATGGACTTCTACCAAAATTCTCGGCTTCTGAGAAATTAACTGGGTGTCCTACACTTCATTTCAGTCCTAACACCCCTCACAATTTGAGCCACTCTGTCCCCTGAGGCTGTGTCCATTTCAATTGCCAGTCATGGGTCTCAAGTCTCCACTTCAGCCCACAAGCAGAGCTTCTGATCAGAGTCTTCTGCTGCCCAAGTCATGGTAGAATGTGGAAAGGCAAGTAAGCAAGTCCAGGCAGAAGAGCGGAAAGGGAATAGAAGAACAGCTGCATCCTAGTAACCTGCTGTTTTCACACCAAACCCAGTCTTCTGTGAGACAAAGAAACAAAAGTCCTCATGACCCTACACTGGTTCTATGATTCACTAGAATGACTCAAAGGACTCAGGAATGCTCTAAGCTTTCAAGTTCATTTTTACTAGGAAGCATACAGCATATGACCTGCCAAGTAAAGGGCTGTAGGAGCCAGAGTCTATAGAGGTCCCAAGTTGATGTTCCAGGGTCTCCATGGGGCCAGGGCACATCACTTGCTGGGGATATCAACAAGTTTGCCAACCAGGAAGCTCCCCTGAGCTTCATTTTTCAGATATTTTACACAATAGACTATTGGTTAAATCATTGATCTCTGGCACTGATATCCCCAGTGGTTGGTGGCAGGGAGCTAAAGTTCCAACCCTCATCATGTGTGGGCTGCTTGGGATGTCAGTCCAGCCCTGAAGTTACAGTCAACTCATTAGCATAAGCTCAAGAATGGTATGAGGACTTGCTGTGAATAACATGGTTTTCTCATCGCCCAGGAAATTCCAAAGGTGTTAGGACCTCTGTGTCTGGAACCTGGGAAGTACTATTTATTATCTCATATCCTCTAGTTGGGAATATTATATATATCCCATATCCTCCCCATTCCTGCCCACACCTATTTGCACAAGAGTGGTTTCAGTGAAATATCTCTTGTAGACATCCTGGCAGATACAGTGGCCTTCTTCCAACCCCATGTGCATGCACTGTCATTGCTAAGAGGATATCATTGCATCCCAACCCATGTCGCCCCAGTGTCGGGGACTCCCTCTTTCAGAAACATGTTGTTTGCACCCTTTATTACCACCATTCTAGTCCAGTATCATTTTGTTTGTTTGTTTACAGTGATGCTGGAGGGGCAGAATCAGGACCTTGCATGTGGTAGGCAAATGCTGTACCACTGAGCCTCACTTTTCAGAGGCTGCATAGAGTCAACTATAGATACAACCCTCGGCTTATTGTTAAGAATTTTTAAAATAGATGCTGTGCCTTGAATGTTTTTCCTCCATCTAAAGACATGTTCATGCTTAATTCCTTAATGTCACAGTATTGGGGGTCAGTGAGACCTAGAGGCACGAGTTCAGGTAATGGAACAGATCACTCAAGAGTAGACTAATGTCAAGTCATGGCGATACATTCTCCCTCCCAGAAGAGTGGTAACCTGTCCATGTCTCTGTTTGAAAGTGACCTTTCCTCATCTGTCCTCTCTTCTGAGTCTGCTTGCTTCCCTGTCCTTCCATATTCTACTACAACTTGAGGCAGCATAAGGCTCTTGTCAGAAGGCATGATCGTGGACTTCCAGAGCAGTGAGTTGAAATAAGTTCATGCATCACCAAGTCTCCCATATTCTGTTATAGATGAATAGTTCTGGTCCTACATGGATCCAGCAACCCACATGGGAGAAAGCCCCAGGTGTTGGACATACAAGGAGTAAGATGCCATCATATTTGCTGGGTCCTGACACCCTTGTGGGCCAGGTACACTGTAGTAGAGAGCTTGGATGTCATCTTGGAGTAGACAGAAGGGCCATTTGGAGAGAGTTTCATTTCTGCCACACCTAGGACATGCCTTAGAACTCAGCAAGTTCCCTGCCACAGACTTGGAGACGTCTGTGGATGAACTGACACCATGCTGACTCAGGAACACACTTGTTCTTTTCTGCTCTTACCTTTCATGCTCCACGAACCTCTTTGGTCTCTTTTCTAGTAATCCCTGGGCAGTCCGAGCAAGCCACGGGGAGCTAGTCAGTAAGCAGTATTCCTTCATGGGGTCTGCTCCAGTTCCCGATTCAATCCCGTTTGACTTCCTGTCCTGACTTCTCTCAGTGATGGTCTGTGACCGTGAGCTGTAAAGTGAAATAAGCCTTTTCTTCCCAATTGATTTTAGTCAATGTTTTATCACAACAACAGAAACCAAACTGTGGCCTAGGTGCTTCTTAGTCCAGACTCTCAGAACTCAGGTAGTCCATTGTTACACGCTTGTTTTCCCATTTCCATCTAGAATGAATATTTGCTGTCTAAGAATCTGGAATCATAACTCTAGATGCCACGGCTGTTAAATAACTAGACTCCAAACTACCATACTGTCAGTCTTGCACGTTTGTGGGGGCTAACACTGTGCCTCACACCGATCGAGTGTCTGATGAATGAATGAGTGCCCCCAGGCACACACAAATGCTTGGCTATGGAAATATTACCAGTCACCCATGTGTCACCAACATTGTAGCTTGGGTCAGAAAGAACAGAGACCTTCATACTTCATCTCAGACAAAACAAAAGCTGAGGCAAGCTCACAGCTGGTGAAGGGTTACTGGTGGGCACTCCTATGTTGCAGCATCGTGTGTGGGAGTGTCCTAAGAGCTCCTTTCCTTTCTGAAATATACATCTGGCATTGCATCATAATTACATGATTGTGCTGCTCCTTCCACTAGACAATGAAGTCCTTGAGGATGGGGAGAACCTTCCTTCCTTTGATTATTCTCTGTGCTGCCAAAGCCTGGCACAGAATCCCTCACGTAGTTCAGGTTATGTAGAGGGCAGAGGAATGACTTAATGGTGTGTGTGTGTGTGTGTGTGTGCTGGGCGGGGTATGCCAACAAGTTTTCAATGCCATAAATACCATCAACGTCTTCCTTGGTTTTGTTCCTTTCTTTCATATCGCATCACCTAAAGGTACCAGAGCAGGCACCACTTGATCTATTTTGGTCGTTGTGTCTGCCAATGCATACATTATCCAGCTTTAAAAAGAGGTGGCTCTTCCAAAGACTGGAATGATATGTTCTTTTTGGATGCCTAGAGAGCTAATTATGGGATTAGAAAAATGCCCTCACCCCATAACAGAAATTATGATGCTTCCTATTTTTTAATGTAAAACATGAAGTTGGCATAATTGACTGATGCTCTTAATGCCCTCATACATTACAGAGCCCCATTTAAGATAAATGATTTCCGAATGCCTGATGAAGCTGCCTCGGAGAACCTCCATGGAATTAATATATTACAATATATTCAAAGCATTTCAAGTCTGGGCTTGCTTTGATATTGTTTTTTTATTGTCACCATTGATGGAAATATAAGTTCATATAAATATAACATTGCTGATGGGTTGTACTCCACCCTGACTTAAGCCTCACATATTAATTCAAATGTGTTTATCTAACTCAATGCAAATGAGCAGTGGAGTCGTTACAAAAGTCCTTGGAAATGCTTATGGTAACATAGCACATATATCCCATGCTACCAGCAAGGACAAATGTAAGGGAAGCATAGGATCAAGGTGAGGAGAGAGAGAAAAGAGACAGAGAGAATATGTGCATATCTATGTACAAGCTTTAGATAGCTATATGTATCTATAAAAGGGATATTAAAAAATCTTTTAGATACAACAAACAAAAAGAGTTTATTGAAATACACATGGAAAGCCAGGTACAGTAGTGTGCACGTTTCTTAGCTTTCTGACACTGTAGCAAAATATGTGAGATCGTCAGCTTAAAAGCACAAAAACCAAAAAACAGGAGAGGTTTATTTTGGTTCACAGTTTCAGAGGTTTCAATTTATGGCTGTTTGGCTCTGCTGTTTTGGGGGCTGTGGCAAGGTAGATTGTCATCTCATGGCATTAGGAAGCAAAAAGAAAGAGGAAGGGGCTAGGTTACCAATGTCACTTCAAGGCATGCTTTAGTAGCCCAACTTTCTCTCACTGGGCTCCACCTTCTAAAGGTTCTACCAATTCCTAATTGTGTCACAGGCTCACTAACATGCCTTGGGAACATTGACGATTCAAACTCTAATGGCACCTGTAATCCCAGCTCATCAAGAGGACAAGGCAGGAATGTCATTTGAGTACAAGGGTTTGAGGCTGTTGTGGCTATCAGTCACAACATGGTTAGAGCCTGGAGATGTGGTTCAGTGAAGAAGCATTTGCTTAGTATGCGTGAGGTCTTGGGTACAACCCCCAACAAAATAAACAGATACACAAGGTTCAAAACTCAAGCGAAAAAATTCCATTTAAAAGTCTGTTTGTTGAAAAGTCATTCTCCTTCCTTTGATTAGTAGTTTCTGAGGTCTCTCCAGCACCCTTTTATTCCTATGGAAAGGAACACTGCACATGAGGAATGCTCATGGCAGGTTACAGTTGTGTTCCTATAATGTGCTCTAAGTTTTCAGCCCCTTTTCAAATCAATTCTAGAATGTATTCTTACCATCCTATGTCACGGGAGGCAGAGGCTAAATCAAGTACAAACTGAGCTGCATGGATGCTCAAGGGGATGGGGAAGCAGACGCTGAATCAGGCAGAGCAGGAACCCCAGCATCTACTTCTTCAACTTTTCTGCCTCTTAGGCTGAGGAAAGTCTGTAGAATTCTACTCTCTGGGTGAAGGGCTCTCTCTGGTAGAGCGAGCTGTTTCCTGGCCCTGGCCTCTGTTTACCAAATCCTATTACTCTATTAGGAGATATTCTTTCTTCATCCTGGTCCTGTTGCAGCACTGCAAGTTGCCTTGACTCTGTGCCTGCCTTGTCCTTCTGGGCCTGCTGCCCCTGCAGCATCTGGCTTGGTTTGATGAGTAAGTTGATCATTCAGGCTCCAGCCTAAAGATCTATACATCAAAGTTTTCCAAGTTCCCTATCAGTGGGCCCCAATCAGCCAATGACTCTGTTTGCCCAGCCTCAGCACACTCCATCTGTGACAAGGGGCCAAGCTCCTTGTGGTCCAGTTAGATAACAAGCTTGTTTACATCCCTGTACTTTTGTTCCAACAATAGCATTGCTAGTGATGCAACCCCTCTTTCTGTTACCCATCTGCCCAAGCTCCAGCCTGTCTTCTCCATCTAGTTCTGTTCCTCAACATTTATTGCTGCTTCTCTATTTTCAGCACGTGGATTGTTGTTATGATGGAATACATGCCTGCGTGTTGTTCTTAATAGTACTCTTGTCACCTTAGGTGAGGAAGAAATTGTCCTCCACTCTGGAAACCACCTCACATGTCTTCTGTGCCTCCTGCTGTGGGATGACCTAGCAGAGTCCAGACTCCCTGCGAATACGCAACAAGAGCTGGCTGATTATTATGAATAGATTTCAACTTGGGCAGGCCAGCTGTACCAACATCTAGTTATGAATGGCGCTCTGCACATGAGCCACGTCCTTGAAGTCTATTTAGGGGTTGCAAGCCTGGCCTGAGAGTGCCTGCCTGGGGTACAAGTACGCTGTATTTCACCATCTAGGAAGCAGCAATTTCCACGGTCATTTGAGGGCAAAGCTGGATACCTAGGGCGCAATGCTGTGTGGGAAGCTGCTAAAATGTGTGAGACAGAGGAGGTGTGACAAGGACACTTCTCAGGATGACTGACTCTGCAAAGGCAGCTTGGAGCTCTGCGCTCAGTGGTAGCCAAGGAAGTGGGTGGCTGCATTGCTGGAAAGTAGACTGCAAAGGAAAAGAGTCAAGGTCACAGTCAGACCCATAGCCACCACTCTCGCCCTTCCCACCCACCCTTCTGTTATAAATCACAATCTGCAACACGAAATTTCCAGAGCCTGTTCAAGGCAAGAACAATTGTCACCCTGTACACTCAGCACCGTGGTACCCAAGGGGACAGAAAGTCAATCAAGGGCACACTCCCCATGGTAAGAACTTGACCTTCACGACCTGGAGATGTGATGCTCACTCACCATGTGCTTCCTGTGCTGCTTGGTTTGCAACCACTGGACTGGGCACTGGGATAGACCATGAACATCTCCTCTTCCTCCTACTGGTATCCAGTCTGCCCTGGGTGGAGGAAGGTGGGAAGATGGAAGAACTTGCATATGAAGACTGAAAGGGCAAGAAGGGGCTATTTTTCATAAGAAGCCAATGCTGAGAGAGCTGGTCCATTCCTGCAACAACGGCCTCCTCAGTCCTTCCCTTCAGGACTGAACCTCTCTGGTTAGGCTGCAGCCTTCAGCCTTGTTGAAGTGGGATTGAACTGCTAGTATACAAACTTTGAGAGACTTTTTCGAACCATAGCAAACATCATCTACTCAGGCAACCTGGAAATCAGCATCCTTCAGAAGGTACATTGCAGTGGTTGGTGTCTTTTCAGATTGTAACACTCTTGTTGTTTGGGGATGGGGGTTGTCTTATTATGTAGCCCGGGTTGGTTTTGAATTCACAGCCCTCCTGTTTCTGCCCCTTGAGTGCTGAGATTACAGATAAAAGTCACCATAACCAAGCTTATGAGATTTAACAAAAATTCTCTTCTTTATACCACCATCCAAAAAACCCAGTCTGCTAATTTACCTGCCTCCTTTGCTGCCAACACAATAAGCCTGCATTGGCGAATTCACAGCTCATCTCATCTGATGGTTTGCAAGCACCTGCTCTTGGGAGTGGCCTATTGTATCCCATTCACCCAGAACTATGGGCAGAAGGCCCTTCCCAAGCAGCCCTTCCCACAGTCCTTTTGTGAAACCATCAACAATCTAAACACTACTTCCTGCCCTTTGGGTGTCACAGCACAGAGTGTGTAGGGTGGGAGCTGTTCTTGATTTAAGTTCTTACTGCTCAGTGCTTTCCTGGGTACAGGTACATTTCTCTACCCCCATAAGGGATGTGGCACTGTAGCCCTTTCCTTGAGTCCAAACTACTTGGCCATGATACCCTTACCCCATGTCATTTTTTATTTGAAAAACAAAAGATTTGTCTGCCCAAAGATATTTTCCCACCATTGAAACTGATGGTTAAAATCCATGCAATTAAAAAAAAAAGCAAACTTAGATTAGACATAGACCCCCCTATACAAATATAGATGATAGGCACCTTGGTCTTCATCCCTTAGCAAGTGGAGTGGGGGGCTAGTCTCTGTATGGACTCTGTTGCCTGTTAGTGGGATACCTTATCCTAGCTCAACTTCCAATCCAGGGCCCAGAGCAAGAGGCAGCTCTTAGCCCACGTGTGACTGATAAACTGAGGGGGTTTGATATGTGGGGGCCTCCTCACCTGAGGAGAAGGAAAGGAGGGAGAGGGGGGAGAGGGTGGGAGGATGGGACAGGAAGGGGAGGAGGGAGGGGGGTGTGATAGAGATGTAACTTAAATAAATAAATAAATAAATGTTGAAAAAAAAGTCACTTGTTAATCTGTATAGGATATAAAGCTGTAGGTTGTGAGAGGGATCTCTTAAAGCAAGGATAGTTATCTGGAGTGCTTTTTAAAAATATTGAAGTCTACTCCAGACCAGTCGAACATGATCTCTAGGAGGTGAGAAGATGATAATAGTTTTCAAGTTCCAAAATACAGTGAGAAATCACAACATTTATCTGAAGAATCTGAGGAAGCCATTCAGTCCTTCTGTTTGCTAGTCCTCTTCAGGGGCACTAGGCACCCTAAGGCATGTCCTTCTGTCACAGAGAGAATATATGAAATATATAGAGATATATGGTTGCTATCCCAGATGTGTCAGCTTTTAAACCCATGGAAACAGACAGTGGCCCATCTCAAATGGCTCAGTAGAACTATGTTTCATAGGTTACTAGGGGACTTAATGGCTTATGAGGCTTGAATGGGACTTTCCAAGATGATGCTTTGAGTGTTTTCTTGGCTTCTGCTGTTTTCTCATTTTGTCAGTTTGAACAAGGTATTTCTTCCATTTCCAAAGTCATATGCTGAAATCCTACCTCCAGCTGACTTTAGAGTGTGTCCTCGTTTGGAAATGGTATCTTTTGAAGGGGCCGACTGTGATCCAACATGACTGGTAAATTTATAAAAATAGGAAATTCAGGCACTGAGATAGGCCTACAGAGAACTGTCATGTCATGATAGATAGCTATCTATAAGCCAAGGAGAGAAAGCTGGAATGGATTCTTCCCTCAGATCCCTTAGAGGGAACCTGCCTCTAAATGCTGCTATTGTTTGAATAAGACCTGTCTGTCCTTCTAATTCATTAAGGAGTTTAATCTCCAAAGTCTTATATGGTGTTAAAAGGATGAGAATATCTTCTGACTCTGACTTTGAGGATTGGAAATGAATAGGTTAGATTAGATTATTAGGAGGTATCATCCCTGACTGAGCCTTGGTGACTATTTCATTTAAAATAATGTCATTAATTCTTTGAGAATTTCATACAATGTATTTTGATCATATGAACCCCCTACCCTTCTCCCCGAATAGAACCTTCCAGCTCTATGAAAGCTAGCCAACAGGGAGGAAGCTCCTGGTCAGCACCAGCTTAGATTCTCCTTGTCCTATGGCCCAAGTGTGTTGTGCATTCAACAGTAAGGTTGCATTATCAAGTTCTTGTGGGCAAACATGAAATGGCAACAGAATTTATTGTTTTGGGGAGTCCTAGGACACTACCGACCAAAAAACTGAGGGGAGGGAGGTATCCCACACCTGGAACTGGGCTTTTTATTGGCTACCTGTGGCTTCTGGGATGAGCATAATCCCCTATACAGGGCAGCTCCAACTAAATTATTTTATATGAAAAAATATATATGTGCATACTCAGGGAGTTTATGAAATGATAAGTTTCCATATGACCTTTTCAAACATCCTTAGTATTAGTTATTTGTACTTCAGCCTCCTCCTTTGCCTTACACTCCCATTTCTCTCCCTACTTAAACCTCCCTCCCATTATTCCCTTTTCCCTTTTATATCATCTGCTTTCTACTGTCCTCCCTCTCTTAAGATGTTTCTTCCCCTTCCCATCCATGATCCTTCTTGAGTTTTCTGGATTCTAGGTGTATTCCACATTAAACATACAAATCAAATCAAAGAGTCTATGCTAAGATCCACATATGAGTGAGAACATGTGATGTTTGTCTTTCTGGATCTGCATTACTCCACTCCCTAGTGACTTCATAAAGAGAGGGAGATATATATATATATATATATATATATATATATATATATATATACCATGGTCCTGCTATGACATGATACAAGTATGTGTGTGTGTGTGTGTATGTGTGTGTGTGTGTTCCTTTGCCAGAGCCTGGGTCATGCAGCTTGGAATTATGAATTGAGTGAACGTCTTTCCACTGTGAAGTAGCCTACACACGTGTTTTATTATAGTAACAATAAACTTCTTTTTTTTGTTTTATTTTTTTTGGTTTTTCGAGACAGGGTTTCCCTGAATATCTCTGGCTGTCCTGGACTCGCTTTGTAGACCAGGCTGGCCTCGAACTCACAAAGATCCGCCTGCCTCTGCCTCCCAAGTGCTGGGATTAAAGGCGTGCGCCACCACCGCCCAGCTACAATAAACTTCTTAATATTAATAACTCTACCTCCAATTTCTATCTTCTACAACTGCAAGACAATAAATTTCTAGGGTTCAAAGCACTCAGCTTGTGGTAGTTCATTACAACAGCCACGGGAAACAAATGTGCTCATACTGCCTTCCATCTATTTTGCTGCCAAATGCCCTAAGAAAGAACCAGGATAGATCCATCATACCCTGTCATCCCTGGTCTGCAGACACACTGGCAGCCAGCCTAGAGATGGGCTGCCTTGGGTCAGAAGCCCAGAGCTACTTCTGCCAATGACAGCAAGGTGCTGACCATTTTTCTCTGGAAAGCAGAGGCTTTCCTGGATAGCCACACAGTCCATCCATCCATCCTGAGCCCCCCTACCCTGCTCAATGCAATGTGAGGACTAAATTATTCATCTCAAGATTAAGGTTGTATGTTTTAGATACATTTGTAGACTGACCAGTGAAGAGGCAATCTTGGTAGCTCAATTCATGGACCACTGGTGTTCTCTACTCTTTTTGTTGTATTGATACACAGTGGTTTTTTTTTTTTTGACCTAGTTATTGTAAGAACTGGCCTCTGTCCCAAACCCAAAGCCAGGGTCAACAGTGCCGTGTGTGTTCTTGGCATCAGATTGTGTTGGAAGATGGAATAAGTGGTTTTGGGGACACCCCACCCTAGATGCTTCTCCAGAAGGCAGTGGGTATGCCCTATCCCTTCACATAGAAAATAACACTGCCAAGTGTCCCCAGTTGAGTCAGCTAGAATCACTCTGCTGTTGAGCAAGTTGGTGTACATCTGTTTCAGTGATGGAGGATGCAGGCCGTGGGGAATCATGATGGATCTCAATGGGTAGGTGTGAGGAGGGACAGAAAGGATTTGGGGTTTGCTTGAATGATTTGGGGGTGTTGGATGGGCTGTAGGTTGGATATTGTCAGAAATCTGGAATGGTTCTGTAATCGATCATCTCAAGAGATATCCACAACAGGAGAGAAAAGAATGGCTGGAGCTGTAATTGGTAATGTAGCTATGATTCATTTTAGCTGGAAGAGAGTTTGGGGTGTATTCTGTTGTGGGTGGTACAATGGCCTTGGCTTCGTTAGACTTTCTAACAGCATTCTCCACAAGGACAGACTTACAGGAGGAGGGAAGGAGGTGACTGTGTTTCCAGGCTTTCCCGGCACTCATGGCGCTTACTCTGCAGGCCATGCCTGTAGGCTGGCTTCTAAGAACATCCCTGCCAATATGAAGAAAGGAAATGAGATGTTGATGGTGCATCCTGGAAGGGGTGTGTCAATTAAGTGTCAGACCCAGCTGGTCAGCCACTCTATGAGTATACCACTCTGCTTCACAAATGGCCCGTTTGAAGGCCTAACTCTCCACCCTGGACTCCCTTCTCGCGGTCAAGGGGTCAAACCTCAGATCATTTATTTATTTATTTATTTATTTATTTACTTACTTACTTACTTACTTACTTACTTACTTGTATTGAAACAGAGTCTCTCTACATAGCCCTGGCTGTACTGGAACACACTATATAGACCTGGTTGGCCTTGAGTTCGCAGAGATCTGCCTGCTTCTGCCTTCCCAGTGGTTGTATTAAAGGCATGGATTACATGCCTGGCCAGACCTCAGTTTTACCACATGTCAGATGGCCGATTTTTGGTAGGTAACAGCTTTTCTAAGTTCAGTTTCCTCATGTCAAAAATGGGATCATGCCAACTGCCCCAGAGGGCTGCCTAAGGAATATTGGAAATGCTTGAATAGTATCCAGCTCTCCTCACTTCCCTCTCCTTTCTCCACAACCATGCAGGAGATGGGAACTACTCCTGGGAGAGGGGACCTCTCAGGATGAAGTCTGGTCATAACTTCTACAGAACTCCTCAGGGTGTGCAGGGTCATATTTTGATCTTAGACTTCTTGGACTTGAGAACTGTGACAAATGAGTTCCCACTGTTTATCAATTATCAGCCTGTGCTATTTTGTTATAACAGCATCTTGGGAGCATTCACACACCTTGGGACTTGTTAGATACGCACATCATTGGTCTGGCCTAGACCTGCTGGGGTGGCCCAAAGAATTAGGTTAACAAACCCTCTAAGTGATTCAGGTGTACACTCTCTTCCCTTCTCTGCCAGAGTTGAAAAAAGAGCCTGGGAGGATCCATTAGTGAGACTCTGCCCAGTCTTTCCAGGACATGCTTAGATCACTGTTTTGAATTTAATGACTGCAAGGACTGGTGTGTACTGGGACGATGCCATATTGGTATTTGGTCCATTTTGTGCTAGGTACTTAGATAAGAGGGAAAGAGAAAAACATAAATAATCTCTAAATTTACTTCAGAAAGAAATGGACCAATGATAATCAATAACCTTTTATGCTGCCCTTAGATGACTTCTTTTCCACAGAAAGTGTGCCTGAGAGCAATAAATCTCTGCTGGGGATGGCTCTTGTGATCCTGGGAAAGAGGTTCTGCAGGTTGGGCTGAGGAAGTGCTGCCTGGCTCTCCGTCCTCCCCTACTCCTCTCTTTGTCCATCCTTGCCCCTGCTCTCCCTTTTCTTTTAGACAATAAATATCTCTGTGGCCTTCTAAACTAGTATCTTAGGTTCCCTTCACTTCTTAATGGAAAAATAAGAGTAATATTAACATGAGCACACTTACCTCCAAGAAAGCATCAGAAAAATGCAGCCGTGAAAGAACGTGGAAGTATTTTCAGAAAGATTGCAACCTAATGTGGAAATGTGGACATATTACACTCAGGTGGGTGTGGTAGTGCCTGCCTAGAGTCTAGGCCCCAGGAGACTGAGGCAGGTGGAATCAAAAGCCAGCCTGGGCTAAAAAGTGAGACTCTGATAGTAAAATAAAACAAAATGGTAAACTAAAATAAAAATAAAAGAAGAAAACTATCTTTTCCTACCCTCTCATTTTTATAGCCCTAAACCAGAAAAACAAAGACAAATGCAACTACCAGGCAACTCACATACACAGGGGCTGGCCCCCCACATACTCATTTGCAAACAGAAAACATGGTTTTGGAGCCTAGCCACACAGACGGAGGATAGTTTTTCTGCTCTTATATCTTGCCTCTCTTCCCTTCTATACTTCCTGCTACATTCAGGAGATATAGATACTGAAAAAGGACTTCCCAGAACACACTGGAGTGGCATGGAATTGGGATGAGGATCTCTGTGCTTAGCGGTTCTGTGCTGACAGAGGGAGGTATAATTCTATTAGGTCAGGTGACTGTATCCAGACCTTTGGTCTCTTCCTCTCTCTCATTACCCAGCAGGTGGGGAAGAATAGAATAGAGATTAAGGCAGAGAAATAGCCAAGTCAATCTGTATCCTTCTTCCCATTGCAGTTTTGAGCCCATCTCAGCAGAGGCTGAGAAACAGCAAAACCTGAAACGCAAAGCTATCCCAGGTTGCATTAGACCATCTGACTGAGGACAAGAGACCAGGAGACTATCGCTGAAAAGACAGTTTACAACTCACAGTAGCTAGGAGCAGGGACACATCATGTGTGTGAGTGAGGGGCTGGGAAGAAGCACCAGGTCACTAGGAGGTAGAGTTAATAGGTTGTGTTTTCTGTGGAAAGGAACATGTTGGGTGAGCAAACTTTGAATGAATTTCAGCAGTCTCTAGGGCTTTGGGAGCCAGAAGGCAAGAGCCCAATAAAGAAGATGTTGAGAGTAGGGGTTCTGGACTGGATGCTCTGGATTTGAAAAGCAGGAGGAGAATAGGAAGGAGCAAGAATGAGAGAGGTTATTGGGCTGAATGGAATAAGGCACACTGAAAATATGCATGCAGGGCATATATTTAAATGCCACAACTAAGAAGCTAGGAATTGGTATATAAAACTAAACTGCCTCTTTGGTTCTTGGCTGAGAGGGTCTGTGAAACATGGCTCTTTAGTTTCCCAGACTCCACATTCTACTAAGTCAAACCAGAAGGAAATTAGAATCGTTGTGGAACAAACCAATCTACCCTCAAACACACCCAAATCCCACTCTCCACAAGCACACACACAGAAATGAAAGGTCAAAAGTGAATATATATATGGCATTCTGGTATTTTCTTACTGCTCTGCAGAGGGCCCCTCTGAGGGCCTTAGTGTGGAGATCACTATTTAGTAACAGTGGAAAAAAGCTGCATATTAATGCTTGGTGCCAGGACACCTCACACACTGTGGAGGAGGACTTCTACAGACATTAAATCACTTACAGATTCACTCACTGAACCTACCACATCTTCTTCCCAGTGGTACACTAGAACTCTGAGGTCCAGGGAGGGTAAGTCAGTCATATACCTGTCACATGGTTTAGCTAAAGACAGGCCTACATCTTGAATTTTGGTGGCTTTTAGTCATACACCGTAGAGTTACACAGACATTTTAGTAGAGTGTGCTGGCTAGTTTTATGTCAACTTGACACTAGTTATAGTAATCAGAGAGGAGGGAGCCCCAACTGAGAAAACACCTCCATAAGAGCAGGCTGTAGGCAGGCCTGTAGAGCATTTTCTTAATTAGTGATTGATGGGGGAGGATCTGGCCCATTGTGGGTGGTGCCATCCTGGGCTGGTGGTCCTGTGTTCTGAACAAGCAATGGGGAGCAAGCCTGTAAACAGCACCCCACCATGGCCTCTGTACCAGCTTCCGTCTTCATGTTCCAACCTTGCTTGTGTTCCTATCCTGACTTCCTTCAGCAATAGACTACAATGTGGAAATGTAAGCCAAACAAACCCATTCCTTCCCTAGCTTGCTTTGGTCATGGTGTTTCATCACAGTATAGTAACCCAAATTAAGACAGAGTATAGAAGAGAATTGTGGTTTAGTGCCTTGCTTCTTATAATTGCAAAGTTATGTTGCAGTATGATGGACAGGCATCCTGGGAATTGTCATTAAGCAGTTTTGTTGTATGAATATCATAGAGAGTACTCAGATGGGATGGACAACTATGCATCTGCATTATATGGTTTCTATTATTTAAAAATACTTTTAAAAACTCTTTTGGCTAGGTGTTGTGGCAAATGTCTTTAATTCTAGTAGTTGAGTTCAAGGCCATTCAGGTCTGCATAGCAAGACCCTGTTTTTTGCTGGGGCTGGAAAGAGGGCTTAGGGGGTTGAGAACACTTGCTGAAATTAAGGCTACACAGAGAACCCCCGTCTCAACCCCTCCCCAAATAAAAACCCGCAGCTACAACCACATATGTTAGCCTGGTCATGTTCTAGGTAACGATTAATACCACTACCCTCCACCCCACTCCTTGTCCCACTGAAAGGTCTTTGGGAGCAGTAGCATGCGCAGAGCTGTCATTTATGTTAACAAGGCCTCTGGACTAAGAACCTACTTCAGGCTGCTTTCCAGTTACCGTTTTTTTCCAATTAACTTTTTAAAAAAGGCACACATTCTGAAATAATAATTGTAAAAACCACCTCATTGTTAATTATCACCAAGTAACCATGTTCTGTGAGTTAGTATGTGTGTTGTACTATCCTTTGACATTATCTCTATCTCTCCTATGTATTTTTTTTTATCTATTCCATGTATTTCTATCTGTTCTATTTGTTTCTTTCCACTAGCACCACACAGACACATGAATTAGGGAGGCATGTCATCACACTATGACACTGGTAAGGCACTGTATGTTTTTAGTCCTGTCATCATCTTGTGGAATCTCCATCATTATATACATGGCCCATCCTTGATCAAGGTATATCACATGGCTCATGATTCTCTTTCCCATAAGGTCAAAACCAGAGAAGGACAACTTCTTATGAACTTAAAAGCACAATACTTTCTTGTGTGGTAGGAGCGAGGCACGGGAGGCAGCCCTCCCTCCGTTGTCCTTTCTGGTACTGATGGCTGCATTTCTGAGACTGGCTGAATGGTGTTCCAGCCATAAAACATCCTTCGAGAAACAATTTTCTCTGCTGCTTACCAGTTCAGAGCTTGAGAACATGCAAAATACTGGGTTTTAAATGCCTTTGGTCATGTCAGAAAACTCTGAAATGGAAGACACATAACAGGTTGGGTTCTGCAATAGAGAGCCTGTTGTTTCTAAATAAATCATATGTTTTGAAAAAAAATACTCCATGGAGATTAAAAAGAGCAGTGGAAAGATACCCTGAAGGAAGTTGGTGACTCATACTACAGACAAATAGATTATACCTTTGGCTCAGACTTATTCTGTGTGTGTGTGTGTGTGTGTGTGTGTGTGTGTGTGTGTGTGTGTGT
>CAJQZJ010033130.1:732741-743037 GCA_907164525.1 Lophiomys imhausi
TGTGTGTGTGTGTGTGTGTGTGTGTGTGTGTGTGTGTGTGTGTGTGTATGTGTACTCCTGCTTCTGAAGAATAGGCAAACAAATACAAAGAGTTAGTCAGTTTAATTGGATTAATGTATTAATCACCAGGTGGCAAAACCTGGATATGAGGCTAGCAAATCTAGTTGTGGGAAAACAACATTAATTGGAGATTTCATTTCCCAGGGAAATATTTATCTTTATTTTATCAAGATTTCATTACAGAAATGAATAGTCCTACCTTAGTGAGATCTTCACATCACTGGAAAGGCTAGAATGGTCACTTTCATTTTGTATTATCAGGTTGGATGGGACCCAGATCAACTGAGAGGGTCACAGGGACCAGCTGGCTTTCATTCATGGTTATATGAAGAAGTCCCAAGTGATCCCCTAAAGAGACCTGGTTTTGAAGAGGAAATAAGTCCAGTGGGCATTCTCCATCACTTCTAGTTGGAGATGTTAGAGGAGGGTCTAATGCATTGATTCTTGGAGGCTGATTTCAGTGCTAGAGATCTGGTTACTGCCCTTTCTGAGACACTCTCTGATTGGTTAATAAAAGTCATGGATGGCTAATTAGCTGGGCAGAAAGAGTACAGGAAGGTGGGACTTCCTGGGTCCTCAAAAAGAATCTTGGGTTTCACACAGAGGAAGTTGCCTGCCAGGTTGATGGAGCAGAGGACATCCATATGTGAGCTCTGTGATCCCTGAAGGTATAACAAACCATGTGGTTGGTTGGGATTAGGTGGTCTAGGATTAATTTAAGTGAGCTGATTGAGAGTGCCCAGCTAAGGGCTGAGTGTTGAAACATTAAAAGGTCTTGGTGTATTTAATTACTGGAAAAGGGACCATGGCAGCGTAGGATGCCATTTAAGGTAATCCAGCCCTACTACAAGCCCAGGCGGCTGTTCCTCCAGGCCGTCAGCAATTCCGCTGGTCTAATATAACAGTTTATTGTTATTAATAAGTATCCAGCAACTACCCCAGCAGCTTCTCTACCAGACCACACCACCAGGCTGTCCCTCCAGCCCTCCAGGCCTCTAAAGTAAGTCAGGCCTGCCAGTCTTCTGCCAGGCAGCTGGTTGCTCTACCAGCCTAATATTACAATTTATAGTTACTAATAAATATCATTGTTTACAAAGTTGCAGTTTCATGAAGATGTCAGTGTCCACATAACATAATCTTAGAATCAAGGTGGTCAAGAGAGTCAGGGCTTCTGACAACTTAGTGATTCCACAGATCAGCAGTTTTTTTCTCATTCTATGGAGGAAACAGTCTTCAAATATTCTCCTCTAGCTTCAGGGGACTTTGTTTTCACTTGCATTTCTCTGGAAGAGTCTATGCTTCCTAACAGACAAGGAGAGAACATAAAAAGCGACCCATCTCCATAGGGTTAGACATGTACTGTACACAGGCTTCTTGTAGCCCATGGCTTTTCATCTTCCTTCCTTCCTGTGTCCTTTTATAGTACCCAGGAAGCACTTGGGAAATGTGATTATGGGCTGTAGCTCAGTGGCAGGCTACTTGCTTAGCATGCAAAGACCCTGGGCCCAATCTCCAGAACCAAAAACTATATAGTGAAGAAATAAAGCTGAAAATGAGTGCAAACAAATTAGTTTCTTTTTCTTCTGTGTTGCTTTGTTTCTGGTAAGAACTCTGTTGGTTTTTGTCATTGTTCCTCTGTCACATCCTTCTCCTCTCTGGCTCCTTTTATCTTACTTATTTTAATAAACTGACATATAAATATTATATACATTATGGTGTACCATATGGTAGTGTTTTTTTTAAAGGTTTACTGTTTTAATTTTTATTTATGTGTTTGTGCCTGCACATGCATATGGGTTTTCCCAGAAGCCAGAAGAGAGCAACAGATCCTTTGGAGCTGGAGTTACAAGTAGTTGTGAGTAACCTTATGGGTTCTGGGAACCAAACTGGGGTGCTTTCAGGAAGGGCAGAAAATGCTCTTAACCACAGAATCATCTCTCCAGACCACCATGTGATACTTCAACACACATACCCATGTGTGATAGTCAAATCTGGCAAAGCTAACCTATCTCCTCAAACATAATTTATTCTGGTTCCCCTTAAAGATTCTCTTTGTCACTGGTCTTCAGCAATTTGATGATAAGGTACTGTGTTAGCTTTCTGTTACTGTGATAAAACTACCTAAGGCAATCAAGTGGTGAAGATGGAAGGTTTATTTGGACTCACAGTTCTTGAGATTTCTGTCTATAGTCACCTGACTTGTTGCTTTTAGACCTGTGGTGAGGCAGTAAGTACGTCATGGCAGTAGTTATATAATGGAGGAAGCTGCTTACCTCATGGAAGTGAAAGGGAGAAGAAGGGACCATAAACCCAGTTGCCCCTTCAAAGAGATACCCCTTTACTAACTTTCCCTCACTATGACCCACTTCCTAAAGGTTTCATCTCCTTTCAATAGTTCACAGCCAATAAGCCAGTATCAGTATATGACACTTTGGGGATGGTTATTCAAGTCATAGGCTGGCCCTGTTTATATGATTTTGCTATGTGCCTGTTGGTCCAGTGTTCAAACATATGGATACATAATTTTTAGAACAATTGAAACAGTATAAACTTTAAAAAATGGTCTTTGGGATCAGCAAAGATATATATATACTAGGTTCAAACCTGAGCTTGCAGTAGACTTACAGGGAAGTTACTTAAACATTCCAACAACTGAGTTTTTCTCAGCAAAATGGGGCTCATAATTCTTACTTTATAGAGCAACTGTTAGGCATAAATATACCTAAGAAGGGTGAAAAGAGAAAAGTCTGTTCTATTAGCCAAATCTCCCTACACACATACTCCTTTTAGAAGCATATGTGACCTAAGGGAGAAAGCTCAGAAGTGGGAGGGTAAGCATCTCCATTCTGGAGCTGTTCACAAAGTTTATGTTGAGATGTTGTATAAAAAAAGAGCACACAATTTAGGAATACAGCTGGGTGACAAAATATATACATTTCTGAACTTAGAGGTCTACAAAATGCCCAGACATAATGAAAGGCACAATGAAGGCTGAAACATTAGCAGCCTAGTAACAAGAGATGGTCTTTAATTCTTCAAAGGGGGAGAAAAGGGCCACACACAAAGGCAAGAGAATTCAAATTTTATATTCTTCTCAAAAGCTCAGCTGGAAGCTAGAGATTCAAACAGCAGTGGCTGTCAACCTACCAAATGACTGAACCAGAGAAAGGGTAGAATAAAGATACTGAATGGCTCAAAACATACAGCTATATTTCATCCATTCTTTCTTGGAAGTTACAAGAAACCAGGCCTTCAAATTAATGGAATCCATCTATAACAAGGAAGGACAGAACTGTAAGGAACAACATCTGAAACCAACAGAAGCACAAACCTGGAGAGGTGTGGGCAGGGACTTAGCTTGCTTCTGGAAGGAGGACTGATGGTTGCAGAGAGATAAACTTTATATCTCTTTATATTTATATATAAAAATGAAATTGATAAGTAGATTACTTGATATGTCTGATCTATAGGTGCACCACTACATTAGGGGTGTTTTATAATTTGGTCAAAAATTCATGGAAGAAATAAACAAGCCAAGCAAATATAAATGATTACTTTCTGAAACTATTAGATCCAAAGGTTTGTTCTTTACTTTGCTTATCACAGTGACAAAAACACCTGACAGAAATGACTTAAGAGAAGGTAGAGGTTTCCAAATGAAGGTTTCAAGTGATTCTGTCCTTCAGGTCAGGGATGCTGGGGCTGGACACAGCAGCCCACATCATGGCAGACAAGAAGCTGGATAGAAATGCAGGAAGTGACAGGGCAAATTATAGTTCCCGAGGACTGTCCCCCAGTGACCTCCTGTTTCCAACTAGGCCCCTTCCTACCTTTTTCCATTTCTCAATGATGCTATTATACAAGTCCATCCAAGGATGAATCCCATACACTAGGTCAGAATCCCCAGATTTGATCAGCTCCAGAAATGCTCTCCAGACCCATCCAGACATGTACTTTACTAATGTCCCATGGTGTTTTTCAATCCACATGAAGGTGGCAATTAAGGCTAACTTTCATAAAGAGGAAAAATGAAAAAGATGTGTAAGAGGCAGATTTAGTTGCAGTTTCTGGACACAAGGAAATTGAAGACTATTAATGTTGCCTCTATTGGGATGATGGGAAAAAAGGAACCATGGACAAAAGTGCTGTGCTGATTCAAGGGACTGCATGACCATTTTCTGTTACAGGAAATCAGTAGGTAGATGTTTAAAATGGACAAGTGAAAAAATGGTCTAGGGTCTAGAGAGATTACCCAATGGTTAGGAACATGTACAGTTCTTGCAAAAGGACCCAACTTCAGTTCCCAGCACCCAAAGCAGGTAGCATGCATCCACCTTTATGGGACCCAATGCTTGTGACCTTCTGGGCTCTTCTCTCTCTCTCTCTCTCTCTCTCTCTCTCTCACACACACACACACACACACACACACACACACACACACAGGGTAGAGGGAGAGATAATAAAAATAAATCTTAAAAAATAGTAGTCAAATGACATTACTTAAGATTGTAGCTACTAATTCTGCCATAGTGAAAATAATTAAAAGGTGCCATTTTAAATTACCAAATTTGTAGTACTAGTTGATTTTTAGTGGTACACATGTTTTGGTTTTTTTTGTTTTTGTTTTGTTTTGTTTTGTTTTTTTAGAACTTCAAAGCAAATGGAAACTGTGAGACATCTGTCTTGAGAGGAAAGACTTTTGACTTGCCAGAGTGTGAGTTTGAGGACCTAAAATGGTGCTATCTGAGGGTACCACCATAAGGTAATTCCACAAACAATAATTAGGAAGAGAATCAAAGGCCAGCATGCCAATGCCTTAGAAATGGGTCATATCTGAGATGATAATATCAGAGAGGGGTTGACAGGGACAGGTTCTGGGCTGGGGATACTTTCTACTTTGTAGAATAAGCATCTATTGGGAAAGAACAATAGGACCCTTAAAAAAAATTGAGAATTTGAGAGTATACGGTCATATGCTCCATTCTCTGGGGCAACACAGGAATCACAGCCAACCTTGGAGAGAAGATCCTTGCCCATCCTGATGTGGGAGCAAAAATCCATAATGGCTATGTAGCCTAAGTACACAGGCATAGAGAACCTTCCTACCTCCAGTGGTCCCAAACAAGAAAACATCCTAAAATGTCATCCTTCCCGATGGTAGGTGGTAACCCCCAAACCCAGTGGATCTCAATGGATTAAATGATGACTTATTTCTTGCTTTTGCCATTTGTCTGCTTCGCACCAACATCACTCAAAGACCTAGGATGATTCCATATGAAGCAATCCTGATGGGGGAGGTGGGGGGCTGTTGATCTACTCCCTGGCTCTTGCATTGTTCTACTTAGCCTCAAGGAATGGAAAGCACGTGCTCATCACATCCCCTACCCAAAGGAGAACCTCAGTGTTTGGTGAAGCCACAGGAGCTCAAGACAAGGGCAAAGGGGATAAAGCAGAAGGGAAGAAAAATTGTCTAGATCACTGTGTAAGATGGCAATAGGCCCCTAGGGATGACTGGGCATAACCATGCTTCCATGTGAGTGTGAGCAGGGTAGGAGATGGCCCAAATTGGACTCTTCTACTAGCAACTCAATGTTGTGTGTACCACTCAGCACTAAAACATGCTAGGGAGAAGGAGACAACAGCAAAGTGAAGACATTTCAAGGGAAATGATTGAGAAATCCTAAGTACGATTATGATAGGATATTTGCCTCTAAGTGGTGAACTGGGGACAAATGAAAATGTGACTTTTCTTGCATCCTGGGTTTTAAGCTTCTTGACATTAGTACCTGCTGTAGGTGTGAATTCCCAGTGCATTGCCAGGCAGGGAGCAGCTAGCCCCTAGATCTTTGTGATTCTTGATATTGTTCCCTCATTCTAAAGTGTGTTTATTGTTCCACAGCTCCCAGGCCAAGGACTCAAGAGAGATTAGCCAGGCCCCAATGAGGAAAAGAAGTACCTGAGTAATTGAAGAACTCTGTTTTTGAGACATGGAGATTGAAGTTGGTGTGAGCTGCCTGCCATCTATGCCCTTAGGCCAGGGATGCTGAGTTTCCCATAACTCTTTGCTATCCTTCTTCACTCTGACAAGCTGTTCTCCAGTTTGAGGTTCTATGGGTGTTGTGTGCTTGATCTCAAACTTTGAAGTGACAATAAATAAACAAACAAACAAACAAATAAATAAATAATTCCATTTGTTTTCCAACCAGAACAAGATGTTGAGAAATAGTTTCAATGTTTCTTCAGTGTAGGTTGTGGGAACTGTCAGTAGAAGATGACCTTGGGACATGAGTGGAAAGGACACTTTGGGGGAAGCTGGCTCTGGTCCTGTCTGCTGTCACCTGGGAGATGGCCCGGCACAAGGCTGCTCGTTTCTGGATCTTGATTGCTCACCTGCAATCATGTGTGGATTGGGCACATGGTCTACCAAGGGCACACATCTGCTTTTAACATTCTGGTCATTGATGACTGCAAAAGCCAAATGAAGGGCAGGCACAGAAAAAGAAAGAATAAAGGGGAACAGATGAGTAGAAAAAGAACTCAGGAGGACAAGAGGAGGGAAATGGGAAGAGAGGAGAAAACCTGCCATCATGTTTGTTGAGAATAAAAGTCTATGCCTTACCCCTGTGTATTCTTAATGGAGGCTTATTAAATGATGGACTGCAGCTGAGTGGAGAGCCTTCAGCTATGCGTCTCAAAATAGAAGCCTCAGTATTTATTTGGAAGACTAATTTCATTTTCCAGGGAGAATTTTCAGTCCAAAGAGTTTACATGGGCAATTAAATTCTTACCTTTCAACATGTCTGCCAAAAACTATAAAACTAGGGACCATATCTCATATTTAGAAGGAGTCAGCACTTTCTGAGTGCACATGTTCCTGATTTCAGTCCCCACAACAGCGCCTTGAAGAAATGAGCATTGAAATCCCCTCTCACGAATTATACACAAGACGGATCAGAGAGGATAACCCATTTGTCTAGCCAAAGCAGAGATGCCAAGACTCAAGTCGAGATCTGCTTTCATCCGCAACCCACATTCATTCCCCGTGGTACCCTGGCCCGTGTCTGTGATAACAGGAGCTGTGGTTAAGGCGGCATTCACCAAGCCTGCAGCACAGCAACATGGGTCATGTCTTTGTCTTCTTTGTGGGTTCTTTTTCATCTTCTTCCTGGTCCTCTCCATCTTCTCTTCCCCTCTTCAATCCTTCACATCTTTTGGAATAGGTACAGATTGAATATCCTTTACCTGAAATATTAGGAAGATCTGTTTTGTGTTTGGGATGCTCCTCTTCTGATTTTAGAATATTTGCACATCCACAATGAGGTGGAGTGAGACTCAGGTATAAAGATCAACATGAGTTGTGTTTCATGCGCCTACCTGCATGGCCTTATGGAAGGACGTTTTATATAGTATTCTTAATGTATCTACACTTTGACTGCCACCAGTCACATGATGTCAGGTGTGAAAATTTTCATTTAAGGTGTCATGCTAGTTCTCAAAATGTTTTGGGTTTTAGAGCATTATGACTTTGAAATTTTATATTAAGGATGCTCAGCCCCTGCATTTAGTCAAAAACCCAGTCAATGAAGAAAGCACAGTGTGAAACCATGTTGTTCCCCTTCCTTTCCTGCCTGCTTCCGCCTCACTTTTCACTCTTTATCTCAGATATTTTTAAAATGCAAAACAAGTAAATGTAAACATATATTTGTATTTTCTACTTTCTTTGGCGGCCACATCTAACCAATTCATAACTTTCCCTTTTGTATTTAGCTATTTTGACTTTAGTGCACGAGGAGCTTGCCTGTTCTCACTCCCTGAGCATTCCATCCTATGAGTGAATCATAGGTTTCTTCAGTTTCTTTGACATCGTCACCAGGGTGATTTCCAAGGTGTCGGTGCCACAAACAATGCTAGGGGGAGTGAACTTGCAACATCAGTTTACACTTGTCAAATACATTCCAAGAAATGGGATTGCTGGCCAAAGAGAGTTGATGTGGAATGCTGATGACTACTGTCCTGGACCAGCCTGCATTATCTTGCTGTCCTAAGAAAGAAAAATGACAGAGTTCGCATCTCTGGCTGATTGCCAACAAAGCATTTTTCAAACTTTTGGAATTTTACCAATCTGATCAAGGGAAAATTATATCGTGATATAGCTTTAATTTTTCATGTCTCTGATTATGGATGCTTGTATTTCAGTCCACTTGTATTTCTGCTTCTGTGAACCACCCCATGACCCTTTGTCCACTTTCTTATTGATCTTGTGGTCTTTCTATTTTTCATCTCTGGGTGCTTTTCTCATGCTTTGGAGAAAAGCACTCTTCTGTGTTGTGAGCCACAAATATTTCTCCCAGTTTTTTTTTTTTTTTGTCTTGTGCTTTGGTTTTGTTTCTTGTGTAATCCTAAAAAGTGTTTTATTTTTGGCTTTTAGATCTTGAGACAGAGTTAGATGTGACAATCCACTCCAAGGTTATTCCATCAATCAGCGCCCTAAGAGGAAGCAGATGGTATACTTAAGTTAGGATAATTTAAGAGGATTTTATGTACAGGAACTGACTGCTTTGTCCCTACAAGGGTTTATTATAAGGGTATGAGCAAATTTTAGAGGGTTCCTAAGGGATGAAACAAGATTCAGAGCCCAAAGGCAACAAAGATATCACCATCGATAAGGCTCAAAGCAGAGTTACTGCCAGAGCTGGGAACAGCAGCCTTCTAAAGCAGACCCTTTCCTCTGCTGCAGGAATAGAAGCCAACAGGCAGAGATCCTGGAAACAGAGGCTACACTTTCATTTCTTTATTTTCTTTACTGTCTTGTGATGCCCATGCTGTTACCATGTGGGCGGATTCCTGGCTAAGAATGAGGGAGAGAGGCTCACAGCCCTGCAGAGGTGAGGAATTTGTATCCCTGCTTTCTGGCAGCACTCGGAGGCTTTTACTTTTTGCCATTTAAAACTTAGATCCTTTAGTGAGGATCTCAATGCATGGTGTGTAATACAGTTTCCTGTTCACTTTTCTCTGTGATGGTCACCTTCCTGTCGTGGTTTTGTTTGCACAGAGTCTGTGAACACTGATTAGATTATTCATGTTCATGCACACATTTGGGATATTATATTCTGTACCTGTGGTCTTCTGTTCCATTGGACCAAGGTCGCCTATCAATTCATGTGCCATTTTGTATTCACCACCAAGGCTTTTAACAACTGGGGAGATCAGCTATCTTTCTCCTTCTCCTCCCCTTACTCGGTAGCCCAGACTAGTCTTAGCTTTGAACTCTTAACAATCCTTCTGTCTTAGCTCCTCTTCCCCCCAGAGCTCTGGGACCATAGATGTGAGCCATCATGCCACACTCCTCCTTTTTCTTTTGTCTTAGCGTTGTCCTGGGATATGCTTGCTTGGTTATTTTGAAGGTATCTGCTTATTTACTTCCGAAGGTCAGAAACTTACTGGGAAAATTTGAGAATGTAAAGTCCCTAAATTTATTTATAGGAGATGCAAATCCTTAGAAAGATCCTAGATTTCTCCTTGTAAGCAACACTTTGTGAGGAAACTCACAAACAATGTCTTACAACATGAGAAAGGCTTGTGAGGAGCAGACACCAAGGACACAACAGCACATTATACAAATCAGGGGATTTCTCCAAGAAATACCGGTACTTCAACTACCTTGGGATCTACAGCAAGACCTCTCTGGGAAAAAAAAATCATGATTTTTAAGGGTAATGACAGGTTGAGGATCTACTGTAGACTAAAGTATGGAAGGAAACAATAGTTGCATACAATTTTGTATTCTGTTTGTATTCTGTTTTAAGGAAGAAATATACATAATGTATGTTAATGGAACAATTGGTGAAAATTGAATTTGGATTGTGGGTTAGACTTTACTATTATATCCATTTAATTTACCTGAATTTGGTCATTCTAGTGTGATTAAAGAGAGAGAGAGACTAACTAATCTTACAAAACCCATGCCAAATTTTTTGGGAGTAAGTCACACAATGTTTGCTATTAGTTTTTTTTTAATTGTCCTGAAAAAAAATAACATATGTGCATTGAGAAGGAAGAGTTAAATTAAAGGAAGCAACACATTAATAATTGATAATCTGGGAGCTGAGGAAATTGGTCAGTGGATAAAGTGCTTGATGTACCATCATGAGGATCAGAGTTTGGACCCTCAGCGCCTACACAAATGCTGGTGTGTGTGTGTGTGTGTGTGTGTGTGTGTGTGTGTGTGTGTGTGTG
>CAJQZJ010033130.1:743047-802447 GCA_907164525.1 Lophiomys imhausi
GTGTGTGTGTGTGTGTGTGTGTGTGTGTGTGTGTGTGTGTGTGTGTGTGTGTGTCCTGCCTGTAATCCAAGCAGAGCAAGATGACTACCTAGACTAGCAGGATTGGTGGGCTCTGGGTTCAAATAAGATACCCTGTCTCAATACACAAAGTAGAGAGTAATCAAAAAAGAAACCCAATATCTATCTCTAACCTTTATATGGATGAATCTACACATGCACATAAGTGCACATTCAGTCACACATGCATAATGTGCACTTACCACATACAAATACATATACAAAAAATTAAGGTGGAGAGCAATACAGAAAGACAGCTGACATTAACCTCCGTCCGTCCTCCACACATGTACTCAAGCACACATGCATATGTACACATGCATGTGCATAAACAGAATTGGTAATCTGTGTGAAGACTATGGAAACTCTTGCAATTTTGGTAAATGTAAAATTATTCAAAAGGAAGGAAGATGAAAGCTCAGATGATTAGATTATGCTAAGAAAAATGTTTAAAAGAATAAACTTGCTTTTAGTCAATTCAACTTTGATTTTTACTTTTAATATATTGTTCAGAAAAAAATCAGTTCATTCCAATAGGCCTTATTCTTAATCCCCTCAATCAATCTTTGGCACTCTGATTAAAATTCACATACATACATGTGTGTATATCCCCCCTCCACTCCTACTCTCTCTCTCTCTGCCTCCAGCAACTTCTATCTGCAGCAAGACAGCTCATGTCTCTTGGGTACCTGTCACATACTGAACAAAGACCCAGGAAACTTGTGACATAGAAGAGCTTGCTCCTGGGAGTTGAGTTTTCCTAGGATGGGAGATCAGAAAGATGACATTTGGTCTTGGATTTCAAAGCCATTATGAAATTCCCCCAATGCTTTTTTGAGGTGATATTGCGTGACTCACATGCTTGATTTGTTCACTCAGACAACTTTGTATGTTCTTCATCTGATATGCAAGAAGTGACTAAACCATTCCCTGGCAAACAATAGGCAGCATGCCTCTTTGTATGCTCTGGCAGGTTCCTACTGTGAGGAACATGCCAGTGCACCTTGGAAGCTGGCCCATGAGGTAGATATCAGGCTCCTAGCTGCAAGCTGTGAGAAAATCCCTAGATCCTAGGGACATAATGCTCTTTGTTTTGCAAAGCATGGACCAATGATCCAGAGAACTGGTCTTCTGGTGGCAAGGACTCCATCTCCAGAAGCCTGGAGAAGGGCTTGCCCACAAAATGTGCATGGTCCAGGAAAGGATTCACAAACAAATCCTGTACTTGCAGAGGAAGCCACAGGAACCATGACAAAAGGAAACAGATGTTGGGCTTCAAACAAACAGAACTTCTATGAGGTGGAAACAGGAAGGCTCGGCTGGCTGGAAGGCAGTGATGCTGCAGGATGATACCGATCCCGGGACCTGAGAGGAAGTTCTTCTACCTGGGCCAGCCACTCATACTGTCGATGAATGGTCCTCTACCACCCTTGTGTGTGTGATAGAGAGATAGAGAGGGAGAGGGAGAAAGAGGAAGAGGGAGAAGGAGAGGGAGAGGGAGAGGGGGAGAGAGAGAGAGAAGTGAAGTTCACCTGACTAGTGAATGAATCAAAGATTTTTTTCTAGGATATTAACCTATAGTTCTTGGCAGAGACAAACAAAGGAAGGGCTCATCTGGGCAGCAGTTGTTCAAGTAC
This sequence comes from Lophiomys imhausi, assembly GCA_907164525.1. NCBI lineage: Eukaryota > Metazoa > Chordata > Mammalia > Rodentia > Muridae > Lophiomys > Lophiomys imhausi. The sequence goes on from CAJQZJ010033130.1 coordinate 744,742, forward strand.
CACTCAGCATGACTCAGCAACATAGCTGGTGCTTCACTCAGCTTCTGGCATCTGCCTCTCCTTATTCCTGTGTAGCTGCTGTGTTTTTTTTTTTTTTTCAAACAGGAATTTTTAATTAATACAAGAACAGACTTGGACAGCAGTTAACTGAAAACCAAAAGGAATCTGCTAGCTGCAGTTCCATTTACCAGAGTTAGAGAAAAATGCCCGAGTTGCAAAGTAAGATCTCATTGTAATGATATATATCTTCATTATATAATCATCAGGATAAATAGCTTACTACTATCTCGATTCTTTGCTTTATTTTTAGTTTTTTTTTTTTTTTTTGGAGATGTCCTTTTGGCTTGGTGAATAATCTTTTTTTTAAAATAATTTATTTTTTATTTCTTCAAGTTACATCTCAATCACAATCCCCTCCCTACTCCCCCCTCCAGTCCCCCCCTTCCACCCTCCTCCCCCTCAACCCCCCATCCTCGTCCCTTCTTTTTTTTTTTTTAGTTTAAGGTATTTCTTTTTTCCCCCCAACAGCTCTCCCTTTCAGTCCAAAAAATTGGTTCTTTTTCTTATAACTATAAATACAATACAAAACAACAGAAATAAATAGGCCACAATTATGAGTTATATGGCTTAGCATACATTCCCAATGTCCAGTCCATATGTATTTGGCACCTGACTTTAACATTCTACTATCTAACCATCTCCATGAGTTTAAAGTTCTATATCTAACTCAGCTTTCATACTAACTTGCCTCATAATTTTAAAAATATCTTCTTAGTGTAGAGCAGGGATTGTGAAGGACTAACCTACCCTGTCTTGGCAGAGCTAGGCTGTCGACTTCCCTGCTACCAAGTTTTGTCCATTTTGGACAGCAGTCTGTCTGCAGTTGGAGCAAGGGGTTTTTTCATGCCAAGAGATAGGCTTGCCACTAATTCAACCATCTCACACTGGAGATTCTTCGATGCTTTTCTTCTACTTGGAGTAGAATAGGTGGTGCTGTCAGGAGCTGATATGTCACGATATCAAAAAAAAAAAAATCTTAATTTAAGACCACATCTTTGAATGCCATATTCTGCAGATCTCTTGGGGTTTTTGAAGATGCCCTATCTATCTCTTGTATTTAGATAAGCAAATGTTGCTTGTCTCTTAACAACTTGATTACTGAGTAGCTTAGAGAATATCTGTGATAGACTGTCTTAGTAGCTAACAAGGTGACATGCATGCATGACTAGGAGTTTGTTTTTCTTAACTATCCTAAACAGTTTAAGATGGTTGGTATCAAGAGGCCAGAACTTCACATTTCATTTTTAAGTATCTCTAGGTACGATACCATTAGGAAGCGTTACCTTAAATTTTGTATCAATATACAAAGATCTACAATAAATGTCTGTCAGAGAAACAGGACCAAAAGGCTGAAGACTGATGCTGGAATGTATAGAGAGAAAATGGGAACTGTCCAGGTAGTCACTGGTTTGTCATTTCTTAGTATTGGAAGCTGCAGGCCCTGCACTTCCTATACAATCAGATATATTTATCCTTCTCAGCTCTCTGAGGTGGTTGAAGAATAGACAGCTTGAGTCTCATAGCTAAATTTTGAGTTGTTTAGGAATCAAGAGGGCGTTCTAGATCTAAGAAGATGGTTATAATAGTGATGCAAGTTAGTATGAAAACTAAGCCAGTTATAGAACTTTAAACTCATGGAGATGGTTAGAAGGTAGAAGGTTAAAGTCAGGGGCCAAATATGTATGAACTGGACATTGGGAAGATATACTGGGCCATTTAACTCTCATAAATGTGGCATATTTAATTCTGCTGTTTTGTATAGAATTTACTGTTATAAGAGAAAGAACCATTTGTTGGAATGAAAAGAGAAGCTGTTGGCGGGGGGGGGGAAGAGGGTGGAAGGGTGGGACAGGAAGGGGGAACAGGGAAGGGTTTGCGACTGAGATGTAACTTGAAAAAAAAATAAAGTACTTATAAAAAAAATATCTTCTTAGATCCAGAACACCCTCTTGATTCCTAAACAACTCAAAATTTAACTATGAGACTCTAACTATCTATTCTTCAACCACCTCAGAGACCTGAGAGGGATAAATATATCTGATTATATAGGAAGTGCAGGGCCTGCAGCTTCCAAAACTAAGAAATGACATACCAGTGGCTTTCTGGACAGTTCCCATTTTCTCTCCATACATTACAGCATCAATCTTCAGCCGTTTGGCCCCGTTTCTTTGACAGACATTGCTGTGGTTTTTGTCAACCCAAATGCAGTTCTCGTCTCAAAGGGAATAAGAGATAGTTTACTCTGGAGCTAAATATGAGTGGCCATGGCTCAGGAACACAGATAGGTTTCCCTAAATACCATGCTTCACGGTTACATGAGATTGTATTAGTTGCAGAGCAGAGAAACTCATAATAAACCACTGTTTACCAAATACATTGGTGGGGCCACAGATAAGCAGGTCGCCACAGACAGGGAAAGCTCTGCTATGAGTTTGAGGTAGTACATGATGGCATTCCTTGTAATTCTCTATAATCCTGAATTTTTTTAGTCATTTGGCGTTAGCAGCTCTTTAACACAGGTGCAGCCCCCTCCCTCCCATTTGGTAACTTCAGCTCACAGTATGGATGTGATTCACTCCCTCCATAATTCACATATGACTTTGGAGTTTCAAGTTAATGGCATCACGGAGTCGTAGAATGTTTAAGGGCCCCTGTGACATCACCTTCATAGGTAGACCACGGTCTTTCCTGGGAGGCTGGGCTAATTTTCCTGAGATGGAGTTAGTTACTTCAAGAACAGATTGTTATAAAGTGGGTCAGGCGCTTCTGTTATCATGGCGCATGCACAAATGCTCCTTTTCCAGGACCACACTCTCTTTCCATCACAAGGTGAATGAGCAGGTTGCCTTTGCCAGGTGTAGCTTAAACTTTCCAGCCTCCAAACTGTTGTAGCAGGGCTGTTCTAACCCAAGAGAAAGAGACCACGATGAGCTCTTTATGAATTTGAGGGTTCTTGCCAGGAACACATACTCTTGTGACTCCATGTCTAGAGGCAACCCTGAGCTCAGTGAGCAGGTGTTTATGAAGGTAAAAAACCACAAGATTGGTTCCTCCCATTGACATGGCTGTGATGGCTGTTAGCAAGCATGACAGGACATGAACTTGTAATAAGAATAGGACACAGTCGTGTCACCATGGTGTCTCTGTTTGATCAGGGTTATGAAGCCAAACAATGTAGGTTAGCAGAAGTCCCTGTACATACCTTAAGATCAGGCTGACTTTCATTTTGGCTCAAGGTCAGGTAGGCCAGCATTTAGCAAATATGTTTTACTCACCTCAAAACCATGAGCCCCTTCCGCCACCCCAACCCCCCAAAATGCCACTCCACCATTTTCCCCAGTCTCAGGTATTTAGTTTTAGCAACAGAAAAGACTAAGACAGCACAAGCTCCAGCATCAGCATTGTTGTATCATTTTTAATGGCCAACACCTGTATATGAGTGCCCCTTGGGTAACTACAACCTGTTGGCCTCCACATGTGGAGTTCTGTCCTAAGTGAGGACTATCTGGGGAAGGTATATGGAAACCTGGGTTAGAGCCTTTGCTTTGATGCAGGGCAAACTCACAGGAGGGATAGTTTTCAGTCTGAATTTCTCATCGGGCATGAGCTGTGATTTGGCTTGGGGACTTTCCCTTTCCAACTATGTTGTATCTGTTCCTTCCTCAGTCCTCAGGAGAACTGCAAATTTCACTTGCTCACACAGCCTGGTCTCAGAACCTGTTTCTGGGGAGCCTGGCCTTAGATGACCCCTGACATAGCCTTCAGATTGTAAGGAGGAAGAGAAAAATGTTACAAGAAGGGGCTAGAAGGGGCTAGGGAATGGTGTGGGAGCAAACCTTCTAAGGTGCCTTTTAAGGCACAGATTTTTAAACTGTGAGAAATATGACTATGTATGGGGTTTTCAAGAATTTGACGACAGTAAAAGATTTCTGAATCCACAGAAGCAAAAATTAATTTAAAATGAATTGTGTAACAAAGCTGAAATGTTTCTGGCAATGGTCACCCATGTTGCTTCTCATGCCTTCACTGTAGCCTTGGTTCTGAAAATACATGTGTGAGTTGCTCTCTGCATGCCCTCACATGACTCAACACCAATGGTCTCTGCCTGGAATACCTCAGCTTAGAAACAAGACATCCATCATGTTTTATAAACCACAATGTTTTCACTGTACCTACAAAGTTTTCCATTCTTACAGAAATATCATGCTTTAATTATTGAAAACAAAGACTAAGTATCTTCCTTCAGCCATTCCACAGCATGTAGTATATCTTTGCAATGTATTGTTTTAGAAAGCTTTTCTTCCTATAGAGACAGTGTATTTTCTATCTTAGCCTGGTCTCAAACTTGCTCTATAGTCAAGGATGAACTTGAATTTCTAATTCTCCTGCCTCTGTGTCCTGAGTTTTGGAATTTCAGGTATTTATCACCATGTTTGGTTTATGTATTACTGGGAATTGAATCTAGGGCTTCATGGATGCTAGGCAAGCATTCTCTCAACTAAGCTACATTCTCATTCTTATGATATTTGCTTTTTAAAATTGCTACTTGAATTGTTGACTGGAGTTTCATAAAAATAAAATAAGGGACTTGAAAGATGACTCAGTAGATAAGAGCACTTACTGCTCTTGGAGAGGACCTGAATTAAGCTCCCAGCATCTACATGATAGCTCACAACCACCTTTAACTCCAGCTTCAGGTGATCCAATGTCTTCTCCTAACCTTGATAGGTTCTAGCACATATGTAGCCACATACCAAATAAACAAACAAACAAACAAACAAACAAACAAACAAGTAAGTAAGTAAGTAAGTAAGTAAATAAATAGAAAATGAATTTTTGCTTGGGGTTAGGAAAGAATTTCCAATGATTTCTGAAATGGTCCTAAACACACTTCTGTAATTTTGGACTATGTGTTTAACATTAGTGAGTATAAAATCAAAATATGGACCAACTCTGAAAAATGCTGAATATGCTTTCCATCCTGCAATATCAAACATTCAGCCAAGACGTAATCTCATTAGAAAACTTTCATCTTTATTAAATGGCATAATTGAATGAATACCAAATAATTATTTAGAAATAAATTTCTTAATGACTTATTATCAGTGAAAGTTTGATTTGTAGCTATTTTATTTACCTATGTACCTAGGATGGTATCAAATGTTGTGAGTGAAAAGGGCTTGAGAAGAAAGAGTTTGAGATGCCCTATTCTAAGGAATGCACATTTCCTCACTGTGGGTTCTTTTGTTTTTCTAGTCATGATGTACAAATGAAGCAAGAGCAGAATGCTCGGGACACTGATGGGGGCTTGAGCCTCAGTGCAGAATGAGGAGAGCTCGTGGTAGCTTCAGCCTCTCTGCCTAATAGACACTGAGTACGGTTAAATTTAACGGGAATGCCAGCTTCTCAGGATCATGTTTCCAACAGCATCTGCCTCCTAGCAAGAGAGAACAGAGCTATCTGGATCCTCCTGTAGAAATTAGGAAAGGCACGAGCAACCAAGTTGGATGTGACATGTCTGAAGGCCTCTCAGATGTTTTTGATGGCGGAGATGGTAGAGTGTCAGGGCCTTGCTGCCCCCCTCCTGGTGGTATGTTTGACAGGTAGCACCTTGGGTATAAATGTGGAGAATCATCTTTCCTCTGTGGAATTGAGGGGCTTAGGAACCTTCAGCTCAGGAGTCAGCCCCTCCTACCACCGACATTCACTAACACTGTGTTTGAAGTTTCTTGTGTGTCATGAGCAAATAGCAGGATGTATTATATCCAGCTAGGAAGCTTGACAAATATTTGAAGGATGTGACAGAGGTAATTCAGTGAGCAATTATCAAATGTATGACTCACCCATCTACGTAGAAACCAGTTCTCAAGACTAAGTGCGTGTGCTTGCCGATGTATGTAATCCAATTTGGCCAGTTAGGACAAGCTCTGAGGCTCCTGTCAGATGGAAGGAACAAGGTATGACTTGCTCCTTCTTGGTCTTCTCATAGAGGCAGGAGTCAGGAACATAGAACATAGACTTGGAGGACCGCCTTCAACATCAAGGAGTCTTAGGAAGGCATGGTGGGGGTAGGAGGTGAGAGCCATTCCTACTGAGCAATGTAAGTACACAATATGACTTCTAGCAGGAGCTCAAAGCACATGGCTTGCTGCAAGGTATATGGTATTTTTAAGTATTGCAGTAATAAACATATTTGCACTGTAGTGCTGTCATGAATATTAAGAGAATTCAAAGCATCTGGAAGACAATGAGATAATACAGTAAATGTCAGAAAATTTAAAGTGTTCAGAAGAGTAGCTGGTCCATAAAACAAATTGTGAACTATGATATATACACATACATATATAATCACACACTACTATAATCATTATATGTTACAATTTAGTAATAAGCAATGATATTGGATTACAATATATTACCATTGTAATATGTATCTAAAACATTATAATAATAAAGTATTATATTTAATACTTCTCTAATAATCTATTAATGCATTGTCCAATAGTTTTATTACTAAACACTTCAAACTATATATTTTATATTAAGATCAGTATATTAGTACATCTATATATCAATATAGATATATGCAATTTTAATGTAGATATATTCACATATTGTCTAATAAGGCTCTATTTCTTATTAAATGAAAATTAAATGTTATCAAATATTATGTACCAATTTAATATATAAGTGTATTATTATGTATGCTATATATCAATATTCTAGAATTATAATTCTATGTGTATAGTTCAGCAACATTCTCTAATTTCTTATTTACTATGTTATATTAAAAGTTATTGAATTTACATATTAAGTTGCATATAGATATATTAATATAAGTTGTATAGATTGTAGTTATATATGTATATGTGAGCTGCTAAATTGTACATTATTGTGTAATATAATAGATGCTGTGAGTAATGTAAAGTCATGTTACTATTAGTGAGGGTTTCATGGTGGGAATAGTCTAGATCTTTGGAGAGAGAAGAGCTTTTAGCTGACAGCTAGTAGGTATGTAGACTTGTTGACGTGGCATGGGGAAGAGCAGTGGAAAGGAATCTCATAATCTTACTGGGAGGGTCTTGGAAGGCTATAAACTACATTCTACCACAATGAGGATACTCTCCCTTATTCACATTGGGTGGCTTTTCACTCTAAGTTGGATATGATTGTCACTGTCTTGAATCACAGATTGGGCCCATAACATTCCCTCATGGAGAAGGCTTGTGAAGCTCATGAGAGCTCTTTTCTCTCTGAGGATATGTAAGTGGTTATCAATTGCTAAGAAGAGAGATGCTTCTTGGCTGGTGTTTCTGCTTGCAAGTTACCCATGCTCTGATAAGTAACCTGTGAGTAGTCCCAGAAGACTCACTGACCACCAGGCTGTTGTACTGAGACACAAAAGAACCAAAGACAAGTTTGAAAGACATAGCCACATGTCATCCTTGAGCCTGTCTGAACTTGGGATCTACCTTAATGTCAGACCCAAGAAAGTTGCAGGTGAGGATGAGCCCTTCAGGGTGGACGTGACATGGTCTGTGTCTTTTTGTTGTAGAAGTCACATTTCCCCTGCTGTGTTGTGCACAAGGAAGAGCATCTCAGATAAAATGATGGCTCGTCATGGTGCAAGGGAAAGGGGGCTCTCACTGAAAGGGCTAGAAAATAAACAACTGGACGTGGTCCTGAGGAGCAGGAGCCATGGGAGCTGACGGAGGTGTCGAGACTGGGATGCAGAATGGAGGGATATGTAGGTGAGAGATACATACACCAGGAGTTCTAGCACCAAGTTCAAATGCAGGCAACTTCAGGAGCTGCCAACACAGAAGCAAGATGGTGGACGCACAATTCTGGTGACCCAAACTGGCTGTGTCTTTGAAAGGTCTTACATAATGGGTAGTTGGGATGAGACTTTGTGTTCACAGGGAGCTTTGAGCAGGGGAGTGGGGGGGGGGTGCAGTTGTGAATGGAAGGAGGGCAGTGTGTCAGGGCAGAGGGTGCAAAAAGCCTGACAGGAGGGATCCAAGTGAGCCAGGCACCAGTGACAGCAAGGTTCTGGGCTCAAGGACAGGAGAGACAGTCACTATCATTACCAGGGCATGTATCATGGGGGAAAGACTGGGTTTTATTTAATATTATCACTGTTATTATTTGAAAGTTGTTTGAACTTGTTCCCTTGGTGTAAGATTTAGGAATCAGAAATTCAATAGCATTCTGAAAAATAAATTGAGATTTTGGAATTTGTCATTGATAACCATCAAATAAAAGAATTTACTGGCTTGCTAATTGTTGGTAATTAGCAAGGTTATTAACTTAAGTCATGCATGAGTTCTCCTCAACCTTCCTCTCTCCTGTGCTCTCATCCACATGTGTACACACATGCATGCAACCTCCAAATCACATTGAAAAGTTGTAGTAAGTAGTCAGTCCTCTGAGAACTTTGGGAAGGGTTAGGGCAGTGATCAGAGGGCATCACAGGGCTTACTCTGACCTTCTGATTGAGTTTAAAGTTCTCTAAGTGGACGAGTGGACTGTGGAAAGGATATACTGCTTCCTCAGGCATTGTTCAAAGCAGCTTAACGGTGCAAATATTTCCTACCCAAGACACACAAAATAGCTAGATAGCCCCTGAGATCACTCAGCTCAGAGTTCACTATCCTAAGATTTCAGGTCCCTAAACAAGAGACCTTAGATATTTCTTTCCTGTTTCAAAGTTTTGCTCTCTACTGAGGTCTCATTCAACAAGTTCCTTGAAACTTGGCCACCCTGGAATAGAAGTTTGGTTTAAACCCAATGGGCTACGCTCTCCCTGCTTGTTTGTGGGAAAGCATTCACTGAAACCCACAGATACAGCAGACATGGCTTGGAAAGTCTCATGTCCCAACTCTAGTTGTGTCTTTCCTTGTCCCCTGAGGCCTTCATTGCAATCTAGGGCAATAGAATGCACAGATGTTAAGCGAGCACAGTCTCTTCAGGGATCTCCACGGGGCAGGCAGAGGGCTCTCCATGCTCTTTCTATGAACCTCAGGTGCAGAATGTGTATCACCTTTTACTCTTTAAACTCTCCCAAGGTGACATCACTTCTCTCCTTCCTGGGCCAATGAGCTGTGATAGACAGGCATTAGGGAGAGCAGCCTTCCTGTAATCTCCAGGGACTGGCTAGTAAGTAGCTCTACCCTGGACTTCCAGGTTCTGGTTCTGGCCTTTTCTAGAGTGCCTACCTGCATGTTCTCCTCTTATCACCCTTATGTGGAAGCAGCTTCCAATTCTAAGCAGGCCATCAGCACCGCTGATTCTCAGCATCCCCTTGCTGAGCAAAACAAGGATAGCATGCAAACTCACATGGTAGTGCACAAAATATAGACAAAAAAAAAAAAATAACCCTGAATGGGGCACCTGAGTCTTCTCACCTGTGTGACCTGGGGTGTGTATAGGGAGAGGAGCCAAAGCCTGGTTCAGGCATTTTTCTGGCTCCTCCTTGGAAAGAAGGGATTGGATGCATTGCTCTCTGAGATCCAGAGTGTTAGTCAGTCTTCCATTACACTAGCACAAATCCCTGTGGCAACAAACTTCTAAAGAGAAAAGACTTATTTAGGGCTCAAATTTCTAGAGGTTTTACACCGTGATTGGGCCTTTGAACCTATGATGAGGCAGCAGAGCATGGCAGGAGCATTATTCAGAATGAACCACTCATTTCCCTCATTTCCCAGCTGGGAAGTAAGAGTGTTGCATGACATTTTCTGGGGTGTCTACTTCTATTCACTCCAGATAGAGAGGACCACAGCAGACCAGAGAATGATTCTACCCAAGTCCATCATGGGGAAACAGTGAACTTACTGGAGTTATCTACAAGACAGTGAACAACTGCCAGCAGCTACTCCACACAATCTGTTCCTCTTCTAGCAATTTTTAACCATTCACATAACCTTGAGAGGGGAGGGGTCTAATGAGTCTCCCTGCCCTCTTCATGGGAATGTTAATAGGCTAGGTCTCCTGAGGGTTTTAGACTGGTGACCACAGCTGCTTCAAGTCCAGATTGCAATAATCATGTCTAACTTGGATGCAGTGATACTGGGTTCTTATAATATCTTTTGAGGTTACACCCCTAAATAACCTAAAGACCTTCCACTGGGCACCTACCTCTTAGAGGTCTCACTATCTCCCAGGGTGACTGCTGGGACTAAATATTTGACCCAATGCCATATGGGTTCATTGTAGAGCCTAACTGTAGCATCCACCCAGCCCTGAGCTTCTATCATTCATCAGACTGAATAGAATTTAAATGAGTGTTTATTTTCCCACACTGCTGCCTTTCTTAGTTAGGTTATAGAATTAGGTAATCCACCATATCTGGACATGAAGAGTCTGCCCCCCAGGGTGGCAGCTGCTGTGATTATTGGTTCTCGACCTGAATCTTTTTATTAACATATAGTCATTGCATAAACAATAGGTTTCATTATGATATTTTCACAGATGCAGTTTCTGACCTTTGATCTTATTAGCCCTTTCATTACCTTGTACTGTTTCTCTAGCCTTCCTGGTGATTTCTTGCTCTGTTAAGTTGTCCCCTTTTGGTTTTTATGCCTTTAAAAAAAGTATAGATTCTGCCTATGACAGAATCCATGTGATGTTTGTCTTTCTGAATCTGGCTTCTTTTGCTTAACATGATGATGTCCAGATCCATGCATGTTCCTGCAGATGACATCATCTTGCTCTTCTTTGTGGCTGAATAAAATGCTGTTGTGTACATATACCACATGCCCTTGGCCCATCCATCTTTGAATGGATCCCAGGATGCTTCTATAATTTGCTCTTGTGAGTGGTGCTGCAGTGAACATGCATGTATCTCCATGATTTTCAGATTTCCTCAGGTACATAGCCAAGAGTGGAATGGGGGGAGTTCATAGGGTAGTTGTATTTTTAGTTTTTTTTGTTGTTGTTGTTAGAGTCTCCATACTAATTTCTATAGTGGGTGTACTAACTTACATTCTCACCAACATTCTCGAGACCACTTGTTGCAGTTTTTTGTCTTGATGATATTCTTTCTGACATGGGTGAGCTGTAGCCTCAATGCAGTATTGATCTGTGTTTCCCTGTTAACTAAAGGGGTTGAACGTTTTTCAAGTGCTTACTGATCATTTTTATTTCTATTCTTTTGAGATCTGGCTTCTTTTAATGGCTTCTTCACACTTAGAAGGAACAAAGATGCTTGATGTTTCTTCCCACACAGGTCTGTAGGTCTCCAAGCCTCTCTGTGACTCTTAGGCATGGGTGATGACTTCTGGGGAAACAGGAAAAAGGGGAAATGCACTGAGTCAGCTTAAGCTACAAACCCACCATGCTCCTGGTCCAGCCAGAGGGAGTGCTGGGTTCGTGATGGGCTGCATGAGTGAGTCAGTAGAGGATGAGAAGTGGGCCTGGTAGGTCCTCAATCTCTGACTGAGCAAGAATGGCGATTGCTCCGCTGTAAATGTGAGATGAGGATTGGTGGAGGGAGACACATACACAGCAGAGGCAGAGACATGAGGTGTCTGGCTCTGACGTCCCTTCTCAGGAGCCTGCTGGTGAGAAGGAAGCCAGTCCCTGTTCTTTATAGAAGCCTGAGTCACTGCTGTTGCCTTTGAAATAGGCTGGAAGTGAGCCAGCATGGGAGGGGAAGGCAGGATGAGGAGGTGTGGAGCTGGTGACAGGCGGTGAGCATCCGTCAATGGCTGTGGTATTTGCTTATTTCTGAGCTGGACAGTGCTTATTAGCACCACAGTGTCCCCTGCAGAGAAAGGGACTGAGCCAGACAGCTACAGATAACACCACCTTTTTAATTTTTAACCAGTCAGTCCCATTGTCCAAGGAGGGAATTATAATTTTGCCAAAGAGAATATAACTCAGGAGCTGGAGGCACCAAGTACCTTCTAGATAGAAGGAAAGGATTCTACTGCTTGTTGTTCTGCAACAAGGCCAGCTCATCTGAGGAGAATGCTGGCCTCTCCTCCTCGGCTAAGTCTGGGATTAATCACAGTTAGACTGCTGGGTGCAAAAGAGAAATGAAATATGCAGTCCTTGAATAGTGAACACCACAAATCCCAGTGGCTGTGGGATTCTAGAGAGAGAGGTCTGGACATGTCTGCATTGGTAAAGCATGCCATTGTTAACAACCAAGTACCCAGTTCAGCAAATAATTATGAACTGACAGCTATATGACAAGGCTCTCATTAGCTTCTATGACTGTGAATAAGATTATGACTCTGATATATTCATCTTTCTCCCCACTACCCTTCTTTCCCTTCTTACCCTGCTCCTTCATTATTTATCCTTTCTGAAGATTTTGATGATTGACAGTTCATATTATAATTGCTGAGTTGAAGAATCTCATAAGAAATCATTATAATCTCTGAAAGAATAAACAATCTTTATTTTTTAATTTTTATTTATTTATTTTTTATTTCTTCAAATAAACAATCTTTATATGTAAGTTTTATCTGTTTTATAAAGGAACAGAACCTGAAACTGTTAAGCCTTAAGTAAATGTTTCCAAGAAGATTGTTTCTCTGAAGATATGATTATCTTCAGATGTGTTTCTGAGCTAACATTAGCAGGCTGGAGTTTTGTATCTGGGTGCACACGTATCTCTGTGTGTCTTGAGTTTAGAACCTATCAAGGTTTTCTTCCAAAAGAAGATGGCATTCTCAAGCTGCCTCCATTTCCCCGCTTTTTCCTCTTAGTTTTAGTAACATCACTGTGGCTGTTGAATGTGTCCCCACACCCTGACATGTTCAAGGTCTAACCTCTTTTACATGGTCTCTTATTTGGAAAGAGTCATTACAGAAGGGGTCAATTAAGACTAGGTTATACCAGAAAACAGTAGACACTCAGCTGCCTGACGACCTCAGGAATAGAGAAAAAAACTGTAACCAAATACCTAAGGGACAAAGAATTAATTTTGGCCCACGGTTCAAAAGAATACAGTCTGTCATGGTGGGGGAAGCACAGTAGCAAGAGAGGCTAGATCATGTCAGAGAAAGGAGAATGTCAACTCTCTAATGCAGTGCTTCTAAACCTTCCTAATGCTGTGACCCTTTAATACAGTTCCTCATGCTGTGGTGACCCTCAACCATAAAATTATTTTCATTGCTACTTCATAACTTTAATTTCACTACTGTTGTCAATTGTGATGTAACTCTCTGATATGCAACGCCTGTGAAAGGATTATTTCACTCCCATAGGGGTCAGGACCCACAGGTTGAGAAACATTGGTCTAATGGCTTTCTTCTTTTTCCCTTTCCATTTAGTCTGGGACCTAGGAAGCTGTGTGGTATTCTGAAGCCTAGCTAGGCAAGCTGATGTATAACTACAGCCTAAAACCCAGGGCAGAAGATCCATGTTCCAGGTCTAATTGCTTGGCAGAAAGTGATAATTCCCACCTTTTTATTTTCTTTGGTCCCTAGGCCAGTTGGATTTTACCAGTCCCCATGGCTGGGGTAGGAGTGGGAGTGATCTCTTTGCTTAGTTTACCAATTCAAATGCTGATATTTTTTCTGGAAACCTTTCCACAGAAATATCCAGAACACTGTTTAACATATTTGAGTTCCTCTTGGTCTATTCAAAATGACACATAAAATTAACAACCATGATTGTTATTTAGTGTAGCAGTAAAGAATTTAGATCCTGGAGTCAGAGACAGGCTTGAACTTTGTCCCTGTCGTTTGCATACTGTGTGGCTGTAATGAAAGTCATTTAATCTCTGTGTCATAGTTTGCTCATCTGTGAGATGGAAATGAAAAGAGAATGACCACAGGACTGGCTGTGCAGATGACAGGTGACAGTGAGTGACAATGTGATTGATCCCTGTGGCCAGAATTAGCTGGAAGCTATCTTAGAATCCATCTCAGCCTGCATAGTCATAATAGCTAACACCAGTGGGAATACATTCTGAGAAAAGCAGCTTTGTCACAAGCACACATCCTGAAGGACCATTCCCAAACCTGGATGATCCAGGTCAGTTATTTACATGACCTTTGGGAGCAACCAAGAGACACAGTCATCCCATGATGTGAGGCTCTTTGCAAAGTTTACCATCACCTCACTTTATAAGTAGAAGGCAGATAATCAGAAATTATGGTAAGTAGTTCAGGGACCATCGCACAGTGCTGTGAGTGTACCTGCTACACCTTTAGGCATCTGAGGGAGCAGCAGGCATGCTTACACCAAAAAAACTACAGGCATGTGATCAATGCATGGTTTAGTGTTGGGACAGCAGCTTCAAAGTTCAGGCAATAGGATTTTTCCAGCTCCTTTGTAGTCTTCAGGGACAACCTCTGTATATGTGGCCTGCCATTGTCTAGGTCATCCTTCTGCAGCCTGGAACTAATTCTGTAGGAAAATAAAATGGGAGCCCAGGAGGAGCCACTTAGGTAATGGCACCTGTGTACAGTGTCTATGGTGGACTTGCTCGGTAGAGCCAGGAAAGGCATGGGACCTGGACCCAGCTGCCAGCTGGTTGCTAGTGCCCTGGACAATGTCTGGTGTGGCTCTGAGTTTCCTGAGGCCCTGCCTCTTATCCTCAGATTGCTGAATGTGCATATTTATCCCATGGGGACATTTATGCCAATTCTCTCTTTTCCCATAAGTTTATTCTCTTGTTGACCAAATATGCTCTTTGGGGGGGAATTTTTTTTCTCTTCACTTATGTGTGTATCTATTAAGATGCTGACCTGCTAATGTTACAAATTCTTTTCCCCCAAAAATAATATTTTATTAATTATTTGGGAATTTCATTCAATGCACCCACATCATAATCACTTCTCATTCCTCCCAGGCCCACCCACCCAACCTTGTACACAACCCTCCCCCAAAAGAAAAGAAAAAATCCACCAAGTCTAATTTTGTTGCCCATATACTCATTGGAGCATGCTCAAACTCCCAGTGGCCAGTCCCTTAAAGACTCTGGAGTCTTTTTCCACCCGCACCAGCACCAGAAACCATCAACTGTGAAGAGTTACAGTTCAGGATTTTATCACAATTTTTAAAAATATTTATTTATTACTTCAGGTTACATCTCCATCACAGTGCCCTCTTTCCACCCCTCCCAGTCTCACCCTCCCACCCTCTACCCCTCTCCCTTCTGTTCTACTCCTCCAGAGTGGAGTGTCCCTATATATCAGTCCCCCGCCCCAGTTCAGCAGTTATATGAGGGCCAAGAGTCTCTTCATACACTGGGGTGCCTACACAGCAGCACTAGTAGGGCAAAGTGTCTCATTGACAGGAAACAAAGTCTATCTCCATGTTCCCTTTGGTGCATTGGTTGTAGTATATATATCCTGTACTATATGGCTAAAATACGACTATAAGTGAATAGATGCCATGTGCATCTTTCTGAGTCTGGGTTATCTCACTCAGGATGAGCTTCCCTAGTTCCATCCATTTGGCTGCAAGTTGCATGATTTCGTTGTTTCTGATAGCTGAGTAGTATTCCACTATGTAGATGTACCACAGTTTTGTTTTTTTTTTTTAATCCATTCCTCAGTTGAGGGACATCTGTGCTGTTTCCAGTTTCTAGCTATTTCAAATAAGGCTGCTATGAACATAGATGAGGAAACACAAATTTTTTAAGGGCTCTCTTCAATAGCTTCAAGTCTTGACTGTTTCTTCGCTTTTTGGTGCTGGGATGGTTGTCATAGAAGCCTTCAATGTCTCTCAGCTATGAGTCTGCCGTCATCTGCTAAAGAAGCTTCCCTGCCCATAGCAGTGGCTGCGGCCAGAATCAAGGACGTCAACACCATTTCCAGCAGCATCATGAATCACTGAAGTCTTTTGAGAGGACTCAACCCAGAAAATGAACCATTCTTCATCTTGGAAATCTTGTTGTCGCTCATAATCAGAGTGATCTTGTAGTTAGTTAGGTAATGTGTTTGGGGGCAGGACCTGCATGAACTCCATGCTGCTGCACACCATCTTGCCCTCGCCACTGGCGGCACTGCTGGTACTCTGGGCACAACCACTGGTTATCATGTTTGCAGCCCATATCGGCCTTTGCTGCCATATCTCTAGTTCTGATTCTCTATGTTGGGTGCATGGCTCTATTCTGCCATCTTTTTTTTTCCCCCTTCTTGAGTGGGGATGAATTTTAAAAACTTAGTTGGGCAAATTCCCCTGGAGCCCCGACACCACCAACAGTCACCATACCTTGCTAATCTCCAAAGCCTCCTAAGCCCCAAAGCTCTGTCTGTCTCACACACATCTGTTGTTATACAGCCTGGAATGAGGTCATTAATCCTCTAAAAGGTGAAGAAATAGGTGCAAAAAGGACCCATTTTTTATCAAGGGGCACTCAACGTCTCAACAACTCAATCGGGTGATCACCCCAAACTCCCAATTCCAAGCCTGTCACCTTACACTGAATATGACATGGTTTCTGGGGGTGGAGGGAGGCACTCCTCACATGGCATTCTACATCTTCAATATCACATCTCAGGCAGAGAATGAGAGTGTTCCACACTGCTGCATAAATGTCATGAATGTAACAGTGCCTTGGCTAGCAGCTATTTCGGTGTGCAAATGGCTTCCAAAGAAATTGCTTTGATGACTTTTAACTCAAGACTATTGTAAGGGTCAAGGAACCAGTTCCTGAGACCATAGTTTGGGCCACTGAGGAATCACCAGGAACTCGAGAACATTGCAAACGCAAGAGGATTTTATTGGCCATCATGTTGGGGTCAACCTCATAGACTCCCCATGCAAGGAGAGGGAGGAAACCCTGAACAGAATTTCAGTTCAGGCTAAATACGTTTCAGCAAGGCAGAATTAAGCATCATCAAGCAACAGTACTTTGATTGGCTATCATAGGTGACCTAGGAAACAAGGTGGGGATTTCCAAACTCATGACTGTTGACTGTTGTTCTCCTGTTGCTTTGGGAACTGGCCATACCCAAGCAGGAACTTGGCCTGTAGAGCTTCCAAGCCCTGGGGGATGGTACGTGATAGATTCTGGGGCAAGTTGACCTGCAGCTCAGGGTCTATCCAAAATTCCCAGGCTTCTAAAGCATAAGTGAAGTTTGGTCAAGTGAACTTTGGCCCTAACACTATCTCAGTGTCTTTGCAGCCTATCTTCTACTGGGTCTTGCTCATGTGCTATTGTATGAGCCACACTGTGAGGTGGTGGAGAGCAAAGACTTAGTTTGGTATCATCCCCGGACTTTACTATTTTATTTTTATTACCAGAAGTGCCTAATACATATTTGTTGAACCGATTCGAATCAGTTAATTCATATATACAGGGTAATGGCTTGATAGCACTGAGCATGTTCAAAATGGTCTTCAAAGGCAATCCAAAAGGAGATTGTTTTAACCAGAAAAATTACATAAATGAATATTGGCTGTTAGTAAGGCTTAACACGATGGGTTATTTTGCCTCAGGGTGAAGGGGTCTAGAGTGGCTTTCTTCCCAGTGACTTGTGTCTGGGCTGCTTCTATCACTGCTGCATCTGCAGTAATCCCAGACAGAGGTTGCTGCCATGCCAATACGGATTATCAATGCTAAATCTTCAATTGCCGTAGTAGCAGCTCCACCTTATCTGAAAGTTTTCTTTTTGAGGTTTTAGTTACCAGAAGTCAGTCGTGGGTCAAAAGCTCTGAGTGTAAGAACCCCCAAAGATAATACACAGATTTTAACTGTGTACTGTTTTGAGCATGATGCAATCCTAAGTTACCCTGCTATGTCCAACCTGGGAGGTGAATCAGTCCCTCTGTCTAGTGTGTCCCAGTGTAACTACCTGTCATTCACTTGCTGGTCATCTCAGTTATCAGATAACTGCTGTGGGATTAGTGATGTATGTATTCAAAAGCCCTTGTGTGGCAACCTATGTCATTCGCCCCCTACTTTTTCATCAGGTGAGCACTTTGCCATCCTATATTTTAAGGTGTGTGTGTGTGTTTATGTGTATGTGTGCATGTAAGTATGTATGCTATAGTTCATTATAATTTCCCTATTTTACTAGTTCTTATTGTTACTGTGCCTTATTTATAAATTAAACTTCATCTTTGGTGTATGTGTATAGGGTAGGTATACTATATGTAAGGTTTGATATCATCTGTGAGAGATCCGAATCTACGTGGGGCTTGGAAAGTATCCTTGTGTATAAGTGAGGGATGGGAGGACATCGACTGGTTTCATTTCATAAACGGGTGTTAAATAGCAATGCATTGAGCACTGTGATAGACTGCGTACGGGATACGAAAGAAGCTAAAAGCATCGCCCACAATTGCTAAATTAAAGGTCTATCCAGAGAGAGAAGCCCAGAGTTGAGACTGTGTAAAGAGTAAGCGGGATGAGGAGACCATAGTAGGGTAGAATGTGTGAGTGACAAAGGATGTTTTCAAAGGTAAGGATGTTAGGTAGGAACCAAAGGACTGGAACAACGTACTACGTGTATCAAACTGAGGTACGACCTAATACTGAATCACCTACAAAGGAAATAGCATGGGAAAAGGCCCCTAGGTAGACAGCAAGGCAAATGGAGATCCACGAGGGACACCAGCCCTCCTCTTCAGAGAACTCTGCATTTGTGGATTCAATAAACTGTGGTTTAAAAAATATTTTGGGAAATTGCATCTTTCTGTTTTGTTTAGACAGTTTTGTTTGAATTTGGTACTAGTAACAGCCGAGAGCATCTCACTTTTTAGGCTCTGGCCTATATACCCAGACTAGAAAACTGCATCTATACCAAATAGGTCCAGGCTGTTTTCTTCATCTTTCCCTCAGTAATAGTTTAACAACTATTGATGGCAGCATTTACCATGGTTTCAAGTTCACAGGAGGATGTGTGTGATCTCTGGAAATGTAATAGCATTTTACATAAGAGTGTTTGCATCCTCAGATTTTAGCATCAGTGGGGATTCTAGAACCAGTCTCCAAGACATTGACATTGCTTGGTAACTGTAATTTATTAGATCAGAATGTGTGTATGGAGGGGAAGGGCAACTGACAAGCAAAGCGAGGTCTGAGCCTACACTGAAGGCCTTAGCAGTGATAAAAATGACATGTATGAATTTTGTCTCCTTGTTAATGCTCCCCACCCTTTTCATCATGGTCCCATTCCACCTGTCCTCCAAGTCAGGACTTCATCCTTACCCATAGACAATTACCTTAGAGGAGTTGGCACAGTTAAGCTTCTCTACTGTTCATAAGAAGATAAACCAAGTGTGCGTGTGGTACCACAACACTGTAATTCCAGTAGTAGACAGGAGAATCCACATTTAAGGCCAGTCTGGGATACATAGCAAGATCCTGTCTCAAAGGACCTATTTGCTTATCAGAGACAAGGCCTGGGTTTAATCTTCAGCACACAGAGGGGGGGAAAAAGCACCAAACTGGGAGAATACTTTCTACATATTTAATTTATCAGGGTCAGCATCCAAAGGACAAAAAGAACCATTTGTAACCATAAACCATATTTCAATAATAAAGAGGTGCTGGAGAGATGGCTCAATGTTTAAGAACACATACTGGTCTTTTCACAGAGGACTCCAGTTTGGTTCCCAGTACCCCAATACTCACATACCAGTAACCCCAACCAAGAGATCTGAAACCTTCTTCTGAACTCTGTGGGCACCTGTGCTCACACATACATACCACCTTACATGAAATTTTGAAAATCTTTTTTAATCAAGCAGTTTGTTTAGTTTAAGTCTGCTCTCTTTATGCCAGCCCTGCCAAGTAGAGTTCTGGAAATAGCATCCTGAAGCTACCACCATAGCAGGCTCTCAACTTGGCCCCAGCCTCAGCCCGTGCAGATTTTTCCTTGTCTCATTTCTCTTCTATCTAGAGCAGTGGTTCGCAACCTTCCTAATTCTGCAGCCTTTTAATATATTTTAGTGACTCTCGGTCATAAAATCAGTTCTGCTGCTACTTCATAGTTGTAATTTTGCTACTGTTATGAATTGTAATGTAAATATCTGTGCTTTCTGATGGGCTTAGGCAACCTCTCTGAAAGTATCTTTTGACCCCCAAAAGGGGTTGTGACCCATAGGTTGAAAAACTATTATCTAGAACCCTATCTAAGCTTCTAAATATGCACAAGGATTTTAACCTCTAACCTTGAGCAAATACTTTCTGCTATACCTGGAACCCTGTCTTATTCCCTAGGAAAATCTTACTCATCCTTCAAGACCCAATGAAAATATTCCCCTTTGTGACTCATTGAATTGTGGTTCCTCTGCTGTGCTACCATTGTGCACCCAACAAAACTCTCCCCTCTTAGAACACCAGCCCCACTGTCCTCTCCCATGCAAATGGCTTCCTCGGGTGCTATAAGTGTTTTTAGAGCAGATCAGGCAATCTGTGAGGTGATGAGTATCTAGGAAGACACTTCGAAGGACAGCAGCAAGGTTGACTTTCATTAACAATCCATTTTGTTCCCCACCAGTGATGTCTCATAGATGGCTGAACACACTTTGGAAGAGGAGAGAAGGTACAGGAATATTTTCAGCATTAATTCAGTTTATCTTTCCCATGGCCTTTGAGAAAGTTTGTGGGGCACACAACTCCTGTGCAGAGTTCAATTGCCGCATAAGCCCTGAGTGATCCTAGACCACACCTCCAGTGGTTCTGAGGGAGAGAGGGAAGCAGGTGGTCTCTTGTCTTTGACCTGGAGTTGTAGGAGAAGGCTCAGAAGCCTTCTTGAGTCCTGTTGATGCCTTGAATCCATCATCACTGTCATTGAATGGGTCATTTATCAACAGAGTGTTCCCACTGGTGACACACCCAATTTGCTCAATGAGGCATGGATGATACTGGAAGGAGGGATCCTTGACACGTAGGTAACTTGGCACTGGCATCTAGTAGAAAGTACTGGGTGACCTAGGACTTAAAAGGAGGTCTCAAGTGAGGTTACATGTGCCAGTGGATAAGGAGGTGCATGATGGGGGGACATGCTGAAGGTTTTCATCAGACAGCATCTGAGAAGAACTGCAGTTTTGGAGACACATGGTAGGGAAAAGGCTCGGTCCATTGCATGCAGTGGTGTTGATTATTGGTTGCATAACTTTACAGGGACCTCTTACTTAGAGGACACTATGGTATCACAGTGCACTGTCTACAGAATGGCCTGTGACTCTGAAATTCTTCTAGCTTCGTGGAGGTTGTCTTCTCTGTTCAAGCAGGAAAATCTGTGTATGGTTGGTGACATGTGTAGGCTAGTGTTTCCCACCACACTTGGAACCAAATGACCAGTGAAATGAGTGGTAAACCCAGGAAAGACAGACAAAGGCCTCCTGTCCCATAACCTGCTACTTGGGATCCTAGGGCCAGTGAAATGGGAGGAAGAGAATTAGAGGCACGTCCTTGAGATACCAGACTGAAGTGGATGGTCCCCAAGGGTAGGTGCAGCAGCCAGCACCAACTCTATTCCCACTGCCCCAGCCCTGGTTATTGCAGCTCATGAAGGCGCACCTTAAAAGTAGCCATCAGGGGGCTGGAGAAATAGATCATCAGTTAAGAGCACTTGCCTCTCTTCCAGAGAAACCAGGTTTGGTTCTAAGCACCCACAGAGCAGCTCATAATTTACTTTAACTTCAGTTCCAGGGAATCTAATGCGTTCCTTTGGCCTCTGTGGACCCTGCAAGTGTTTGTTGCACAGACATATATGTTGGCAAAACACTCACACACACACACACAAATAAATAAATAAATACATAAACAAACAAACAAACAAACAAACAAATATTAAAAAAAAAGTGGTAATGAGGACAGCTTGCTATCTATCCTGAGAGGAGATATCAGGCCAGAAGGTGGAGTAGACACACCTGTCTTCAGTTGCATAGTGCTGGAGACATTGTACTTGTATTTTACATCCTTATGCTGATATTCCTCATCCATACCCTGCTTCCCATTCCTATGATAGATTCCCACATTACCGACTTGTACCCTAATCTAACTCAGGAGGGAGCCCTACCTAGAAGCATGATTTTATGTAAGTGACTTATCTGTGCCTCAGTTTCCTATGTCACAGGGGCATTTGTGACACTCATAGGCACTTCGAAAGTCAGCTATTTAGCACAGGTGAGTGTTCCATTTGTTCCTTCCTATCACTGTTTGAGAACATTCCAATGCCTTCTGCTGAGGCCATTTCTGTTCCTCTCACCCATTCTTATTTTTTGAATCTCAGAGAATTAAAACATGAGAGCTACTAGTAATATAAAGTGTGAATAAGATGTCAGGAAGTGGAGGAACAGAAAGCAGTTGATAGCTGAACACTAAATGACAGCTGGACAGAAAGCACTTCTGTGTTGCTATTGCACAGTAAAGTAAGGGGACTACAGCTAATGATCACGTGCTGTGTATTTCAAAGAGCAAAGGAAAGGATTTTGAATGTTTCCATTGTAAAGAAACGCTAAGTGTTTGAAGGGGTAGAGGTAGCTAACATGATTCAAACATTGTGCAAATGTATCAAAGTATCTCCTGGTAGCATCATATTACTCTTGTGTTGATATTATAAACTGTCATAACCAAGGCAACTTACAGAAGAGTTTGGGCTTACTGTTTCACAGGGAACATCCACAATGTTAAGGGAGGCATGGTAGCCAGAGTGAGAGTATCACATCTTCAACTGAAAACATGAAGCAGAAAGGACTGGAAGTGGGGTGAGGCAATATTCCCTCCAAGCCCTTACCCGGTGGTACACTTCCTCCAGCAAGGCTCCACTTCTTAAAAGCTTCACACGTGGATGGTTTGGGTGTGTGCATGCGCGTGCGCGTGCGTGTGTGCGTGAGAGAGTCCCCTGTCGACCCCAGTATGATGAAATGGGAGCACAAATAATTTTAAATCCATTGGTTTGGTTCTCAACTTGACATATAATTAAGTCTGTGGTATTAGCCAAATCATATTGTAGCTCTAAATTGTTCTACCATTTATGATTGCTGATTTCATGTGCTAACTTTACTGGGCCATGGCTAGGTGTTGTGGCACTTACCCCTAGTACTGGCACTTAAGAATCAGAGGCAGGCAGAATTCTAGTTGGAGGCCAGCTTGGGTCTATAGAGTGAGTCCTAGGTTAGTCAAGGATACGTGGTGAGACCCTGTCTGAAAACCCAAAGCAAAATAAAACAACAAAACAACTTTACCAGGCCATGGGCTGCCCAGACATTTGGTTAATGGAAATGTTCGTGTGGGTGTGGCTGTGTGTCTACATTGTAATTAACTTAATATTTGAACAGTTGACTAAGCAAACCATATAGCCATTCCCCAGCATTGTTAAGCTCCATCTGTGCAAAGCCCAAATAGCATGGAAAGGTTGACACTTTTTCATAGCGGCATTCCTCCTGCCCAACACAGCATCTTCCTACTTTGGAGCTTGAGTTGAAATCTTGGCTCTTCTTGGATCTGGAGCCCGCTGGTCTTCGGACTAGAATGTATGCCATCTGCTCCTCTGGGCCTCCAACTCACTGACTCACCCTGCAAATCCTGGGACTTGTCTGCCTCCATACTAACACGATCCTATCCCTTGTAACAAATCTCTTTATATATAGACACATCCTGTTGCTCTTGTTTGGAGAAGCCTGACGGATATGCCACCCTTATAAGTGAAATAGAATGTCTATTCTACCTGCTCCCCATGGTTCTGTCTATGAGTAAGTGAAGTTTTTCTGAAACTGAATACTGGTTCCATGGCAGTCATTATTATTGTTGCCATCAATCAATCATCATCAACAACAACAACAACATCAACTTTATTGTCATTGTCAACAAGGGCCTCAGAGTTGCTCAGCTCCAAAGTCCATTTTCAGTTCTGATCTTACCCACTAGCACTTGACATGGCGGCCCATCCTCTTCTGGATCCTTCACCTGTCTCCACTGTAGTTGCTTCTCACTGACCCTCCCCTTCACCCCCTTGGTGCCTCAGTTATTTCCCCTCCTTACCTGGACCTCTAAATACTATAGACTACTCAGTCCCATCCCTGGAATAATTGTCTTTTCATCTATAAATATTTGAAGATGTGGCCTCCCAGGGAATGGCTCCTGAGAAAGTTTGGGCACTGCTCGGGGCACCAGCACCTGCTGAGCAGGTCTGACTTGGGCTGGAGACCCCCGGTCTGACCAGCAATGCTAGAAGAAACAATTAATTCTCACTGGGAACTGCAGCCAGGGAGGACTTTTGGAACCAATGCTCTTGGAGGGAAGGCCATAGATCACTGGGTGTGGCCTCCCAGAGGAAGAAGTATGACCTCAGGCCAGGCCACAGTCTCTCTCTGGCAGAAGGCAAGCCTGAGAGAAACTCAGTTGAGTGTCACCTGCCATAATTCTCGTGTGGCAGGGAAAATGAATCCCCTGTCCTCTAGGGGATGAGGCTGACACGGAAACCACTTCCCGCTCTCAGACAGAACCCTGGCTCCAAATCACTAGAAGCTTGAGAGTCTCCGAGAGTTAATTCATTTAATCATAAAGATTATGGGAGACGGAAATCCCCAGAAAGCACAGAAAGCAGTTCCAGAAGGAACATGTTTATATCCTGCTTCCACAAATGAAGTGGGCCCAGAGCTCTCTGTCACGCTGGGCCTGCATCCTGTCCACAGGCATACACTGGGCCTGCATCCTGTCCACAGGCATCATGTGTATTTACATATAATTTATCGTCTTCCTTGTGTTTTATTTAAAAATCATCCTGTTCTCCTGACATCAGCTCTGATTCCTCCTGGCAGTGAGGACTTCCTGAGGCAATTGGATTTGTGTTGTTGCCTTCTCTTCTGAAATGCAGAACATAGCTCCTTAATTGCGAGTACAGTCCTGTGATTCAAACCCTCTACACATGACTGGAGGAAGTCTCTCCTTTCACTAGTCTTTTTTTTTTTAAATAACTTTTTTTGCAGTTATTTCTTTTTTCTTTTTTTTTAATGTTTATTTATTACTTCAGGTTACATCTCCATCACTGTATCCTCTTTCAACTCCTCCCAGTCCCTCCCTCCCACCCTCTACCCCCATCCCTTCCTTAATCACCTGATGGAATCTTATTTGTCATCCAGGAATGATGGCAGTCATATGC
The DNA here is from genome assembly GCA_907164525.1 of Lophiomys imhausi. NCBI lineage: Eukaryota > Metazoa > Chordata > Mammalia > Rodentia > Muridae > Lophiomys > Lophiomys imhausi. Next base: position 769,827 of record CAJQZJ010033130.1, read on the forward strand.
ATCCTGACCAAACATCAAACATCTGACCAAACACCAAACAAGAGAAAGGCTTTTTGCAACTTGAATTTTCCAGGAATGAGTATGGAGCTCAGTACAAAACATTGCTTTCATGATTAATTGAACCCTGGAAGAAAAACCAGGCTGCCATTTCTCATGAGAAAATTTAACTTGAAGCACAACTCTCCAACTTTGTTGACTAGTCTCCAGTGTGTGGGGAGTTTTATCTACGTAATCTGGGGAAGCTTTATGGGTGAAGCTTGGGGGAGGGAGGGCCTGATACTAAGTCAGCTTTGCAAGGTCCTGCCTTGTGGTGAGAAAGGTTCAGATCTGGGAAACTCACACCTGTGTGTACTACCTCCAGCACCTTTCTTTTCTCAAATAAAATCAATTCAAACTAGACAAGAAGGAGAACCTTTATAGCAATTATCAAAGAATTCCAAGAGCTCTTTCTCATTGTTTTTGTATAGGATATTCTGAAACACATTCCTGTCATTACTGTACCCAGAAGTTACCCAGACTTCCTGAGACCCACAAAGCATTCAGAGGAATCTATAGTTAGTGACCACATCACATTCCCCAGAGCAGGGAAGGATGAAACTAGGTTTCAAGATGTGTGATTTAGAGAGTAAGAATTAACTAATCAGAATACACCAGCCAATTTGGGATATGAAGAGGCAGTTGGACCCATTTAGGTTTAGAAATAAATCTTGGGTGGAATTCAAGCCGCCTTGTGTAGGGGAGGTGAGTCACAGAGCTGTAGTCAAGTCAAGAAACTGGCCCACAGTGCAATCTGTCAAGCACACTTCTTTACCCGAAGGTAAAGGCTGACCAGCGCACTAAAGCTTAAAGCTGGATTTTTTTTTTCTTTCTTTGAGCCACACAAATTCTGGTGCTTGCCAATCTGAGTTAAGCTCTATTACATGCAAACCATAAGATCCTAAGTAAACTGATAATAAACTCAGACAAGAGACAACAATATCCTGTTCCATATGACAATATTCAGGTACCTTTCTGAGGGCAGCCTGGGAGTCCTGAGCCCAGGGCAAGCTCCTGGGATGAAGCAAAGCTAGGGATGGAAGACTTAGGTTCAGAGGCACACACTGAGGGTTCAGCCATCACATCCACAGGAAAACAGAAGGTGGAGTTCCAGAAAGGCTGTTCCTTTGTTTCCCCTGGGACCAGATAGAAAGCATTCTTAGAGACTTTAGTTACTTTCCTATTGCCGGGATAAAACACTGTGACCAAGGCAATTTGTAAAGGGAAGCATTTAACTGACCTTATGGTTCAAGAGGGTTAGAGTTTGTGATGATGGAGTGAAGACATGGTGGTAGGAACAACTGAGAACTCACATCTTGAACCACTAGAGGAGGCAGAGAGAGAAAGAGAGAGAGAGGCCCCAAACTCTTTCCCAGTGACATATCTTTTTAACAAGGCCACAACTCCTAGTACTTGTCAAACAGTTCCACCAACTGGAGACCACGTGTTTAAACATATGAGTCTATTGGATCTGTTCTCATTCAAGCTCCCACATTAACAAAGGGAATCACTATCCTTGGTACTGTGCTTGCGGCTAGAGTGGCAGCCACCCCCTCTTTCCTCTGCTTTCTGACTACCATCTATTTGTAGGTAGCTTGAAGAGATACCAAAGCCTCTGCTGTTAGTGCTGATGTTTCCTTTGGATCTACTTCTGATCCCTGGGTTTAATAACTGCTCTCGGGAAGTCATGGTAACTGATTGAGACCAGGAACATAAATTGTGCACAAAGTATAAGCTGGAGCGTGGGAGGGAGTTAATAGAACAGGGCTAAGTCTGTCAGGAAATGTATGTTTCTGATGGACCCTTGCAGCCTGAATGGAGCATTGTTTGATCTTTGCGAATGCAAGCAATATCTGCAGGAAGCATGTGTGTAGACTATGGGCACAGGCTGTAGGTTTGAGCGCTGAGACCAGGCAGAGATCTTCCCTTTGGTATGGAACGGAAGTCACATGGTTTGACAAAGGTTTAGATCATAGGAAGGCCAAAACATGTCTAAGCCTTGCTGGTGCTACTGTGTTTATCCTCCAGGAGCAATTTAGGTCCAAGCCAGCAAAGCTCATTTCCTTTTATCCTTGGTTAAAAGATGTAGTGGAGGCAGTTAGGTGTGGGGAGACTGGAGACCTAGAGGTCTTCAGCACAGCTCTGCTATCTAGTCCACAAGCCATGTGATGTGAGGAAGTTGTTCGGCTGCTCTGAACCTCATTATTATAACTAAACAAGGAAGGTATGACATGGACTATGTGGAAGGGATGTGAAATTAATCAAGAGATATGTCAATCCAGTTATTAAAATAAACAAACAAATAGAATTCACATTAATGCATTGTGTGACAGTGCCAGCTTAGTGTTATCCTTTGATAACTCAGACTTGGACAGAACCAACTATGTACCTCGTCCTCCTTCCCACATTCTGCTCTTCCACCAGCTTCCCATCACCTCTCCTGGAGGAAATCAGGATTGCCTTGTGTCTTGGAAGCAGGGCTGAATGAAGTTTGCTTCCTCCTCTGTGCACAAGCCTAGCAATCCCTGACGCACACAGGGGCTAGCAAATGGGTCTTGAATCGAAGAATTTCCAACATTTAGCCCACCCATGAGGCCTGCTGAGGAAAGAGTGAAGTGGACAGGTAAGGTATACGGGTGGTCTGTTCATTTATTTCTGTCTTTTATCCTAAACGTCTTTAAAAGAAGGCGATTTAAAAGAGTGTATGATCCCAGGAACAAAAAGTCAGGAGAATGAGATGCATGGTAGTGCTGCCCCATGTCTATGGTGATTATAATTCACTCAGAATGCCTGGTAGATTTAAGAAAAGTAAGAAGTTGAAGGTTTGGAGTCCCTGGCTGGCCACCAGGGAAGGAAGAAGGAGGAAAGAAGGAAAGTGAATATTACTAACTAAAGGTGGCTCCTACTCAGTGCATCTTCAGCACCCCCAAAGATTTAGATCCTACGGCTTGGTCCCCAGGATGGCACTATTGGAAGGTGGTGGGTCCTTCAAAGGGGACTGCAGGACCCTAGTCTGTCTCTCCCTCTTCTTCACTTTCTGGTCCCAGGGTAAGTGCTTTTCTGCCCTCACACACTCCCTGCCGCCTCACCACAGACCTAAAAGCCCCAGGAACAATTGATCTCAGACTCTGATCTCAAAACAGGGAGCCAAATAAGCCTGTTCTCTGTGTGAGACAATGACCTCAGGTGTGTGTTACGGGAACAAAAAACTGACAACAGTGGCATGGAAAAGAGGAGAAGTCAAAGGGCTCTATGGGGCAGAGATATTTTATTGCAAAGAGAAATCATCTCTCCAAATGTTTTTCTGATGGTTTTCTATTCTATTCTTTCTCCATTTCTCTGTGTTCTATTTTGCAAACCTTTTTTAAAAACATCAAATGTCCATGACACCCATGCATTTGTCCTGCTTCGAATAAAGATTTGAGGTTCTTACTGCAACTTACCACTACTCAGAAACTCAGAGAAAGTACCTAATTTGGTCATGGTTTTGTGTGTTGCCTACTGGTTAGCAGAGAAAATATCTCCATGTATTTATGTATTTATTTATAATTTAAAATACTTTAATGTCCAATGGAGTTCAAATTTCAATCTGAAATGTAAGCACTTTTTTTTTTTTTCAGGTAAATCCTACTCTCAACAAAAACAAGTAAACACACAAGCTCTGGCTTTGATTGCCTTCTTCCTCTTTCAAAACAATAAGTGGAAAAGAGGGTCAGTTAATGACCTCACAGCAGAAGATCTGGCCATCTCTGGCTGTCACCTTGGCCTCACCTCCTCCTCTTAACCACTGCTGTCATTCAAGGTCTGACTTCCTTGCAGGTCAATGCAGAGCCAGGGCTGCCTCTGTCAGAGTGGATCTTTCCTTGAAGCCACTGTCTGCAGACTACTCACAACCTTGTCCTTGTCGAGACCTCTTACCTAGTCACCTAGCTTCTGCTGTTGAGTCACAGCAAAGTTCTGACTGTGAGTGTCTGCTCAGTGTCTATCCCATATTGCCAGGGTTGTTTCTGCCTTGGTTGGTTATGGTACTGGTTGAAGTGGCTGAAGTTGAGTTTGGTGGCAGAACAGATGTGTGAGCATTTTTTTCAGAGCCCAAGGCAAGGAATGGATACAAAAGCCAGCATACTCCCAAAGCTACATTCCTGCAGTGAATGGACTTCTTCCCTGGTGGGACCCAAGTGTGGGAGAATAGGCCTTCTCATCTGACCTATCACCTCCCTCTTTCTGCCTTGCCCTCCCTTGACCTTTCTATCCTCAAACACTGAACTACAAATCTCATGTCCTAGCAATCACAGGGACTGAGTGAAAGGTGCCTTTCTCTATGATAGGAGAGAAAGCACGAGGGATTAAGCACATCTAGAAGATTCTCTTTCATGGTGATAACCTGTCTTACCAGGTATCTAACAGTATACACTTATTTTGCATGCCAGAGCTGACTGTTGGTATTTTTTTCCTTTTTTTTTTCTGTAACAAACTCAAACCTTGTCCAGGTAGACTTGATACTGGTCAGATATGTACGGGGTTATATATTTAGGTAAAGAACTCATTGACGCTGTGTTAGCTTCTGTTACTGTAATATGCTACTTGAAATACCAAACCTTAAAGAGGAGAGGGTTGTTTTAAGGCATGAACAAGCCAAATGAACAAGGCAAAGAGACTTTGTTCATTTCCTGGCTGGAATGAAAGAGCCAGGGGTACAGAGGGTCCAGGATCACAATATTTCCTTTAAGGACATGCCCTCAGTGGGATAGCTTGCACTATGTTGGCCTCACATCTTAAAAGTCCTTAGCACCTCCAAATAGTGCTATAGCTAGAGACCACAGTTTTTTTAATTTCTTTTTTATTTCTTCAAGTTACATCTCAATCGCAATCCCCTCCCTACTCCCCCATCCAGTCCCACCCTCCCACCCTCTTCCCCCTCAACCCACCCATCCCCTTCCTTTTTTTTAAAGTTTAAGGTATATCTTCCCCCCCAGCAGCTCCCCCTTTCAGTCCAACAAATGGCTCTTTCTCTTATAACAATAAACACAATACAAAACAACAGAAATAAATAGGCCACAATTATGAGAATTATAGGGCTTAGCATACATTCCCAATGTCCAGTCATATGTATTTGGCACCTGACTTTAACATTCTACTATCTAACCATCTCCATGAGTTTAAAGTTCTATATCCAACTTCCATCCTAACTTGCATCACAATTTTAAAAACATCTTCTTAGATCCAGAACACCCTCTTAATTCCAAAGCAACTCAAAATTTAACTCTGAGACTCTAGCTATCTAGTCTTCAACCACATCAGAGACCTGAGAGGGGTAAATATATCTGATTATACTGGAAGTGCAGGGCCTGCAGCTTCCAAAAGTAAGAAATGACATACCAGTGGCTGCCTGGACAGTTCCCAATTTCTTTCCATACATTAGAGCATCAATCTTCAGCCATTTGGCCCCGTTTCTCTGACAGACATTGTAAAGCAGGAATTATGAAGGACTTGCCTACCCTGTCCTAGCAAAGCTAGGCTGTCAACTTGCCTGCTTCCAAGTTTTGTCCTGTTTGGACAGCATTCTGTCTACAGTTGAAGCAAGGGATTTTTCTTGCCAAGAGATAGGCTTGCCACTAATTCAACCATCTCCAATTGGAGATTCTTTGATGCTTATCTTCTACTTGGAGTAGAATAGGGGGTGCTGTCAGGAGCTGACATGAGACCACAGTTTTTTGTTTTCCAAGATAAGGTTTCTCTATGTAGCCCTGATTGTCCTACAACTCACTCTGTAGACCAGGCTGGCCTCCAACTCAGAGATGCGTCTGCCTCTGCCACTGCCTCTGAGGTACTGGAATTAAGGGTGTGTTCACCATGCCTGGCTTAGGACCACACTTTTAACACATGGGCCTTTGGGGATACTTCTCAAACCACAGCAAATAGTATGTGATATGCAGTCCTGGCTTGTGCGTGCACTTGCATGTATGTGTGTGTGTGTGTGTGTGTGTGTGTGTATGTAAGAGGGAGAGAGAAAGAAAGAGAATAAATAGCTCTTTAAAAAGTAGAATCATTTAAAAAGTAGACATGAAGTTCTGCAACTTGCTTTATGCAGTGCACAAATTCTTCACATTTTTCTGTCAGTCCTTGGAGAAGACCTTATTTTGAATGACCTTGATAACATAATTTATTTAATCTCTTTAGTTATTTAATTCCTTTGGTTTTGTGTGTTTCTGGTTTTTCTTTTTTTTCTTTACTAAGAGCATGGTCACTGAGTACACTCTAGTGTATTTACTTGTTCACATATTTCTTTTCTGATCACTATCATACCTTCCCCAAACAGAAGGAAGCTAGAAGTCTTCTTCTTTTTATTATTATTCTTCCTCTTCTTCTTCCTCTTCTTCTTCTTCTCCTCCTCCTCCTCCTCCTTCTTCTTCTCCTTCTCCTCCTTCTCCTCCTTCCCCTCCTTCTCCTTATCCTCCTCCTCCTCCTCCTCCTTCTTCATTTACCATGAGTTTAGGAATAGAATGTAATAAAACGACAAACAGAAATGAAGGAATAAACAATAAAAGGCTCACTGGCGCAAATGAGCATATGGATTTCTTTGCCTCTGGGCATGCTGTCTGTGGAATTAACTTCTACAGGTGGAACTGCAAATCAAGAGTTCTGCATGCCTGCATTTCACTCAGAATCAGCACACTGGGGCACAACTGTGGAGCAGAGCTAGGAGGCCCGAGATCAGACTTGTTTGCAGGAGACTTTATCTGGGAAGCCATTGCAGGGATGGCATGGAAAAGATAGGAGAGTGGCAGGGGACTATAGAGGCACTGTACTGAGCATCCAGGATCCTATGAGGCACTTTGAGAACTGTCTCAGAACCTTCTTCTGAGACATGTTAAAAAACCATGTCTGTTTAGCTCCTCAGTCCTAGCAGAGAAGAGTATCAAAGGGCATGTGACCTACTCCCCTTTCAGGATGGCTCCTGTATTCTAAATGACTGACCAGTTCTTTGAGCAAGAGAACTGCAGATTAGGCTCACCAGGGGAGAGGCCTCACCCCAAGCACACTGAACACTGTGGTTGTGGCTGTAATGAAAATATAGGCTGGGGCCAGGCAAAGTGGCTGGTGGTTGTAAACCCAGCTCCCAGGGATAGAGGTAGATTGTTATGGGTTCCACACCTGCCTGGGCTATATAGTAAATTCAAGGCCAGCCTGGACTACCTAATGAAATCTTGTCCCAAAACAAAACCACACAAAATATGACCCACTGAAAAGAAAATGGACTAGGAAGAATCCAGGTGACATGAGGGTGGCTGACATACCCTATCATCTGCCCCCTTGCCAACAACCCAAGGTGTACTATGTACTGTTTTTATGTATTTGTTGCTATAAGATAGACAACCTGTACACACATGTACACACACACACACACACACACACACACACACACACTCCCTCTCTCTTCCTTTCTCATCATATTATATGCCTTGTTCAAATATTTTTTCATTAAAAACTGTGTCTTGCTTATTCTCTGTCAGTACACACCTAATTCCTTTGTTCTTTTAAAGTGCATTGTAATACCGCATGAGCAACAAGAACAGTTCCCAACTTCCTGGTGGCAAATATTTGCTTGTTTCTAGTCTATCACTGTTGTGAGCAAGGCCTTTGCAAGCATGCTTATTTTACACATGCATTGATCTTCCTTGAGTTCAACACCCTCAAGTGGATTTAGGAGTTCCACACACTTACCTCTCACAGTCATTTTTAATATGAGTCTCAGGACAAGGCTGGATGAAGCTAACTGTAACTCTGGTTAATGCTGTTAGGGTCATAGAATGGACTAGCCACTGATATTGTCCACGTCTAAATTGTTATATAATTGATGAAGAGGCAGGCCAGCTCCAGAAAGGTCTGCAGAGAGCTGGTTTGCTTGTGCTTGGCTCGGAGACAGAAGTGACTAGACAGAAATCTGGCCCTAGGAAGTTCTGAACTCTTGACTGGATAGGACTTCAGGATCAGTGGGATTCCATTTGGGAGTCCACAAACAGTGGTGAAGTAAAGGTATGGATTTGCTTGTGCTTACTAATATCCCTGTGGCCCAGGGAGGACCTGTGTGTGTGTGTGTGTGTGTGTGTGTGTGTGTGTGTGTTGGGGGCAGGGCCGGGGGTAAGAAGCTTCTCCTACTTTAGGTGCATCATCTGGTTCAATACAAGGTGATCTGTTCCTTGGGTCCTGCTTCTATTGACCATGCTGATTTGGTCTTGTTCTTCACGGTGCCAAGAGATGCACCCAGGATGAATTTTGGTGATGGATGCTTAGTGTGTCTGAGAAGATGAAATCAGACTTCCCCAGTCAGCAGCCAAGGTATCTGGGACTGTAGTATTTCCACTTTGAGGTCAGGATCTTTTCCTTTCTGTCTCCTTAGAAAAAGATCAGGATGTGATGGTGGGAGGTGAGAACTGAAGCCAGCATGGTCTCACAGACTTTCTCAGTGGCTGGGCAGCCCCAAGCACAGGGAAGATTAGGGACAGGAAATTCTGCACAAGATTCTTGCCTGAAAACACAGCTAGGATAGGAGCCTCAGGGAGCAAGTCTCTGAGCTGTCCTTGTGGACTGAGCCCTATGGCTGGGAAACTGTACTTTCAAATACTGACAAATTATTGTGACAGTTTCCCTCCCATAGGAGTGAAAGGCCTCCCTCTCCACACTTTTCACCTACATTCAACATTATCTCCAGTCTGATAGGAGAGTAATGGCCTCTTTCTACTGAGATCCTTTGTACCCGCTTGCTATTTACATCTTTACATCTTAAAAAAAAAAAAATGAGCTCACCAGCTTTCTATCACTACTATACAATACCTGAGATAATTAATTCAGAAAGGCAAAACGTTCATCATGTCTCAAAGTTTCTCAGGTTTCAGGCCATGGCCAATCAGTACCATTTCTTAGTGCCTATGATCAGACTACCTCCATGGCAAATGCATGTGGAAAAGCAAAACCATCCACCTCATGAGCCAGGGAAGAGAAAAGACAGGAATATAACCAGTGATCTAGAGACCTTCCTCTAGCTCTGTCTCCTTTAGTTACCGGTATCTCCTAATGACACCATCCTGGGAAACAGAGATTAAACACTGAGACTTTGGAAGACATTTAGGATCCAAATTGTAACCTGGGCATTTTAAATTCCAGCTGTCAGGTGGGTCACGAGCTCAGGAGTGTGAACATATGGTGTGGTGTGCTCTGTGTGTGTGTGTGTGTGTGTGTGTGTGTGTGTGTGTTGTATGTGACTGTAATTGTGTGCACTGGCATGCATGTGGCAGTCAGAGGACAATTCTGGGGAATCACTTCTTCCTTCTAAGTTTATGTGCGTTCCTAGTATTGGATACAGGTTGTTTGGTTTGCAACCCAATCACTTTTATCTGGAAAGCCCTTGCTGGCCCACTGTAGAATATTTATTAACCATTTTAGCCAATTTTTAAATTTTATGACTTATGGGTTTTATGTCATACAAAGAAAGAATTTTCTACAGGGGGATGGGGAAGAAACAGATTCCTATATTTTATATAATTTTATATATTGCTTTGTAATATTTAAATCTGCATTATCTAGAATTTACTTTCTATCACAATAGCCAGTTGGAAGGTTGGTAGCTGGGAGTGGGGTGTTCTTACATTCTTCCTTCTCATCCCATTCAGAGGAAGTGGAGAGCCAGTCCTCTAGCATCTTTTGGACCATCTACCTTTTTCTCACCTTGTAAATTACCACATCTGCACTCTGGCTGAGGTCACATGGGACCACGGTGGGTGCATCGCCATTCCTGCTGTTTGTCTGATTCTCCTCCTACTTCTCTTCTAGGTCTTCCTCTGCAGAGGAAAAGTTATGCTTGTCATGTTATATAGAGGGCAGAACCTGAAACATAGCCCAAGTAGGTGACATTTTACCTTAAGTTACTTTATGTGTAGTCTTATGTTATCTTTATGGTCCCATGATTAACCACTGGCAACCCTCCTCACTAAGCTCCTTGTTGCCTGTGGACAATTGTCTGGACTGAGTCCACCTTTCCTCTCTGTCTCCTTACCTCTGCCTTCTCTCTGGCCAATGAGGTCAGAATGTGTGGGCATGGGCATCAGATCCAGGGTGATCCTGTGGGATCCAAGCTAGCGAGTGCCAAATGTGGCTAGCTGTGTGGACTCTATTCTGGAGACCCCTGAAAGGCAGCTATTCTTGTTCAGCTGTAAGCAAGTCTTGTTACATCTTTATTTGATGATCTTTGGGAAGGACTCTCCAAGGGAGGAGGTTTGAGTTGTAGGACTTGGGAACTTCCCTGGTACATGCTGAATATGAACATATAAATGCCCACGTTCCCCTACCACATACACTTACACATGTAATGTATGCCTGCCCCAGGCTATCTATATGTGTAGTCTGTGTCACCACCAGATGTGATACACAGTATTCTATGGCTTCACGACTTAGCTAAAGGTTAAGCTCTAAAGCAGCCCATGGGAGTATAATTCAATATAGATAGAATTGCAGAAGAGAATCCCTTAGCTTAACTATAAGATGCAGTGTCAGAGCTCTGAGCTCAACAAACAGCATGGCCAGTTGTGACTCCATCAGTCACTCCATTTCATCTTTCTATTTCAGCCCTGGGGGAAGAGGATTGCTTTTCACAAGAACAGTGTGGCAGCAAATATATGCATCTTGGCTATTAGACCACACATGGCTCAATGAGAAACTCATTTTGGGAGAAATCACAACTCACTTGCTGTGGCAGACAGGTTTTCTGGTGGGTGGTCGGGACTGGTTTCTCCAAAGTTCTCTCTTCTTGACTTTCATACAGCATCTTTTCCCTGGGTCCTTTGTGTGTGTCCTTGTTTCCTCTTCTTAACTGGTATATGGGGGGTGGGCAGTCCTTGAGAGTGACTAGGGCTCTGTCACCTCAGGTGAGCAATAACTAAGGGAAATAGAATACCAGACAATCAAATCTCACCAAAGCTACCCCAGGGTGGTGGCTTCCAGGTCCTTTGTCTCACAAAGGCAATGGAGTGACTTTTCACAGTTTTAGGAAGGAGTTTATTATGTTTGTATTTGTCAGGGTTCTCTATAGGAACAGAACTGATAGAATGAGATATATATTACATATATTATTTGTATTATTATAATATTATATATCATATATTGTTATATATGATGCACATATATCTCAGAATTTATACACATGTGTTTATATATGTTTATATATATAATTCTGAGATGTATGTACATCATATATACATATATCATCTGAGATATATTTATATATAATACATACACACATATATGCATATATATGAGAGAAAGAGAGAGAAGAGAGAGGAAGAGAGAGAAATTTATTAGAGTGGCTCAGGCTGTGGTCCAGCTAGTTTAACAATGGCTGTCTACCAATGGGAAGTCCAAGAACTCAGTAGTTGTTCAGTCCATGAGGCTCACTCAGCCGGTCTTCAATATATGCCAGAATCCAGAAGAAGTAGGCAGTAATCCCAATGAAAGAAGGTGAAACATCATTTGCCAGCAAGAGTGAGTTCAAGCAGGCAAAGACAAGCTTGTTTCTTCCATGTCCTTTATATAGACTGCCATCAGATTCAGGGTGGATCCTCCCACTTCAAAAGATACACATTAATGACGGGTCTTCCCACTCAAATAATTTAAATAAAATTCCTCAGCCAGGCAATGGTGGAGCACACCTTTGATCCCAGCACTTGGAATGTAGAGGTAGGTAGATCTCTGAGTTTCAACCCAGACTGGTCTACAGTGAAAGTTCCAGGACACTCAGGGCTACACACAGAGAAATTCTGTCTCTAAATAAGCAAATAAGTAAATAAATAAATAAAATAAAAGCAAAGGCAAGCAGGCAGATAGACAGACAGACAGACAGAAAGATTCTCTCAAAGGTGGACCTAGCCACTTGGGTTTTAGCTAATTCTAGATGTAGACAAGTTGATAACCAAGATAACCCAGTCCACCTGGTCCCAGCTTTTCTGTGAGTCTGTGTTTGTTTTTTTCTACATTTCCTGATCACCCTAGTCAGGTCTGTCCCCTAAGCTGTGCTATACACAGCACAGGGTACCACAAGTTGAGTAAGTGGTGGATCTGGGGTTTGAACCTAGGTAGCTTGGCTTCGGAATTCATGCTGTTTAAGAACTAAAACAACATTTTTTTTTCAGATGTTTTAAAGCCACGTTTAGATGTTTGTTTTCTTCATTGAATTTTGTCCATATTCCATAGATTTTTGAAATGTAGGATTCCTTTGTAGTGCTATTTTCTAGTCAACCCAATTCATCTTCAGTTCTAAAAACAATCTCATTTTCTATCAGAGTTATGGTGTTTTCAAGTTTATAAGTTAGCTCACAGGCTATACTGTGGCATTTTATACATTAATTTTGTCAGAGAATGTGGTGTGATTAACTGATATCTATCCACCCATCTATTTCTCTGAAGTTGTTAAGAATCTTTTTTATGGCCCCATTTATGAACTTTCTACAATAATACTTGAACATTTGAAATTTTAAAATGGATTTTTCTCTTTTGCACAAAATAGAATGTCCATTCAGTGAAGCTCAACACAACCTTGAAATCCCTCCAACACACACACCCACACACACACATACCCACACACACACACCCACACACACACATACCCACACACACACACACACACACACACACACACGCACGCACACACACACCCACACACACACACACACACGCACACACACACGCACGCGCACACACACGCGCACACACACACGCACACACACACACGCAGGCACACACACACGCACACACACACGCATGCGCGCGCACACACACACACACGCACACGCACGCACACATGCATGCATACAAACACACTTCTCCCACTTATGTTTTCCTTTTTCCTTTGTCTTTACAGTTGCCCATGCAATGTGGTTCAATGTATAAATGTTTGGACTGCTACAATTTCTTTAGAAATTCTTTCTTTTATTAATAAAATATTGAGCTTTGTTGGTGTTTGAACCTTAAAATATACTTTGTACAATATGAGCACTTCACCATTGCCTAATCTTAACATTTTCCTGATACATCCTTGTTCACTTCTTGGCTTTTTTTTCCCCCTTTATCATTTTCTTTAAGGCACTTATCTTAAAACAACAATTGGCTGGTATGAAGCCTAGGAAGGGAAATGACTCGATGTAGCTACTGTTCACTTATTGTAGTGAATGATATATTCAGTGCTTCTTTGGTTTTATTTCATGCTGTGTATATTACCATTGCTTATTGCTTCATTTTTCAATTGTTCTGTCTCTTCTTTGATCATTTGTCTTGTTTCCCTCCTTTAGGAAGGTGAAACATCATTTTGCATGGCACCCTAACAGTCATTGTAGTTACATCACTGCAAAGACATTCTGGCTGATGTCTGCCCGTTAAAGTTAAGAATTGCAGTGTTCATAACTGCCAGAACTCACAGAAGCCAGATGTTGCTGAGTCTTTATTCCACTTTTCTTTTACTTATTTCTTAGTCTTTATTATATATAAAATGCTACTTATTTACATTCCTCCTTTCCCATCCATTCCTGTAAATTAGCTTAAAATATTAATTTTTCAATTTTATGCAGAATGGTGAGGACTTACAAGTTATATACAATTTTTAACATCTTAGGGTAAAGTTTTAGTCAGAGTCCCGCAGAGAAACAGAACCGAAAGTCTTTCTATCCCCCTGTATGACTGTCTCTCTCATCTGCTATTTCTGTCCGCCACCTCTCTGTCTTCTAAACATCTGTCATCAAGATCATTATGTCACAACAACACAGTTTTTAACTTTAATTTTCAGCACTTTGATGAATCTAGGCACAGTGCTCTTCATTCTGGATTTTTGCTGAACTTCTTGAATCTAAAAAACCAAGTCTTTCACAGATGTTGGAAATTTGTAGCCTTTGTTTCTTCAAAAACATACTTTTTGGCACCAATCTGACTGCTTTCCCTTGATTTATGAAATTTCTAATTTTCCTCTAGATAGTAGAATGCTGATTGGCATGTCTTTTGGGGATAGATATTGGCTAGAGGTAAATTATTTTGGTTTTCAGAAACTAAGCATATCTTTGTTTCTTTTTAATTCTTGAAGATACTTTTAGGAGCTCTAGTATGCTTGGCTTAAAGGTTCCCCCTGCTTTAATCATTTAGAAATCATACTTGATTATCTTCTGATCTATATGATTTCTGATGAGAACTCCACTGTAATTAGAACTTTAAAAAATTCAGAACCATTTTCCTCTTCGTTATTCTTAAAAAAGTTACAATTATTGAAGACAAAATTATGACATTTTCCATTGGGATTTTCAGTATATATAAATGTAATTTGTTTAACAATAATGATACCATGGCAGAGCATAATGCACTCTCAGAGTTTCTGTGAGCCTGCTTACTATGTTTGAGGTCAGTTGAGAGAGACACTAATTCCAAAACATTGGGACAACATGCATTGTTGAAATGAAAGGGAAGGAGTGACGTTCTCACACTTGGAGAGCTGGGGAGGGCGGGTGGGTCTTTCGTAATGGAACCTCAGTGCACAAATTGAAATGCCCACCAGGAGCTTGGCATGGTGATAAATAGAAAATCAGGATGGAGGACCAGCTTGAGCTGAAAGAGAGGCTGGAAAAGAAGGATGTCTCAGAAAGATGAAGAAATCTTGGGAACCTACTGCAGATGAGGAGCCTGTGGGCCATTACAGGGGACCATCTAGAACTCAGGAACAGGGTTGTGGGGAGAACTTGGTAGCAATACAGCCAAGGGCAAATGATGAGTCTTAAAGTGGGGAAGAGTCATGGTTTGCAGAGGTAATCGGTGAGAAGGCCAACTCACTGGAAGATGAAGAGATTGGGAAAAAGTAAGCTACTCCTGTTTAGAAGGGCTGAGCCCCTGACATCTTTAGGTTGGGGTTTGGTTTCAACATCAGAAAGAGCCTTTGGTAAAGGCTTGAAATTGTAGTCAAGGTAGAATGGGAAGGTCCATGAATTCTATGTAGGAGCAAGCTGGGAGAGCTGCTGGGGTGGGTGTTCCAGGGAAGATGGAAGACGATAGACAAGAATGGGTCAGATGGCCTCAGGTCTCCTGTTAGAAACAGACTGGAAACTTCATTACAGCAGAAGAAAACAAATAGTCGAAGAGAAGTTCTGCTTGATAATTTGTCCTAAGCATGGTGTTTAAAATTGAAGGCACAGTGGCCATTTTAATTGTGTTAATTACTGCTCTGGGAAGCAAGCACCCATCATTCTAACCTGATGGGAGCTACTCTTGCAGGCCTTTGCTGGCCTGAGTGATCCCACTGTGTTCTTCAGAGATGAGGCAATGAAAACACCTGATATGGGGCACAGATTTTTGTTTTGTGGTGAAGAGAGGTTTTGGAACTCTACAGAAATGACGATGCATCAAAGCTACTGAGCTGCACAGTCATTTTTCACGTTGTGTGCAAGAAACATTAAATATTAATCTTTCCTACCAAACACTGTGTTCATGACAAGGAGTTCAAATCTGTTACTCTTTCTTGTCTTGTACAACTTTTGTGAAAATGGTTGAATCCCATGCAGTGTTTTAATCCATCCACCCAGTAGAACCTTTGCTTACACAAAGGCCCTGCTGCATTCTCAGAACGTAAGTGAATTAATTAAGTGGCCCATTCCTTCCCCTTTCCTTCATTTCCTTTGCCTCAATTCTTTTAAAACTAGCCAATTTCAAAAGACTGTGAGATCAGACCTCACCCAATGGGGGAGAAGATATAGTTACCACCTGTGATAGAAACCAAGCTCAGTTCTTGCTGCAGTGTCTTTGCTCTTTTGAGCACATCCTCTTGATCAAGAGTAAAACCTTCTCATCTAAGGCTCAGGGGTTATTTTGGAAGAAGGGGCAGGAAGTATGTAAGTGCTGGAAGACAGAGTGAGTGGCTATACATGTTACTCTCTAGACTCATACAACTAAAGCAATTGTTAACTCACAACAACTGTAGGAACCTGTACTGGACCTACAAGAGATCAACAATAGGGCAAGAAAGAGAGAGGGGCTCACGGGGCCTCATCCTTTCCCTCTGAACTACTGGCTATTGGTAGTTTCTGGGAGAGGAGAACCACTGTCTTTAGTTGTGTACAAATTGCTGACTCTGTCACACTTCACCTGATAGTGCCAAACCCATTGTCACATAGATAGCCCTGGCTAATCTCAGTGGGTCACAAAGCAAACCATACAGCCATGAACAAAAGGAGAGATTTGTGGGGATGAAGGTGGTTGGTAGGAGCTAGTAGAGAGGTATGGAGAGAGAATGGTTGGTATGCATTGAGTCTGTGTGCAAAACTGTCTTAAAAATTTCAATTAACAACAACAAAAGGAATTACAATGGCTTCAACCAATTGAAAGTTTATTTCTTTTCACCTAGCACCTTTCTCTAACTACAAGAATGATTGGGAAATGTGTTTACTAGTAGCTACATCTTCCCATCCCCAAACAAATTAGAGTTTTGATTTTTTTTGTAAGTATGAAGGAGAGAATGGGTTTTACTTGATAGATTGCTAGAAGATTTGCCATATTTGATAAAAAATTTATCTGAGTGTCTAAGTTCCAGATCTGTACAAGCAGAAGGGAAATGGTTGAAGACTGCTTCAGGCTTGGGGCTGAGAATCCTGCTGGGTTGGTAACAGCTGTCCTTTGGATCCTTTTGCCATTAGACAGAATTCCAAGCCAGGATTCCAAACCAGGATTAACTCAAAATTTTGTTGGCTTTAGCCATCAATGAGACTTCAAAAATTTAGCTCCATCAAGTCATAAAATCTGAAGTTTTGAGAAATTGAACAACTACCTAATGTTACAAGATCCTCATGAGGATTATTGAAAGGAAGTGCTATGCAGTGAGCTGCTGATTACAGTGGAGTATCCATGTCCACATCTCCCTAATAATACTAAAATCATCCATCCATCCATCACTCATCATTTATCAAGTACCTGCTGCAGGTCAGATCTGATGCCAGGTACTAGGGAGTCACAGATAAAGAAAGGAATGGTGTTCATTTCTGAGACCCTCGGTGAGACAAGAAGGAAAGTCTGTGCTTGGTCCACAGAATCACTGGGCAGGTGCTGCTGTATAGGGGTCTTTGACACTCTTTTGTAACTCATGGTGAATGATTTGAGCATTTCTGGTCCTTCTGCTCTGGCCTATTTGATTATTCAGAGGAGGGAGGGATGGAAGAATAAGAGGAGAAATAGAAAGATGGTAGATAGATAGATAGATAGATAGATAGATAGATAGATAGATAGGTAGGTAGATAGGTAGGTTGGTAGGTAGATAGATAATATAAAAATTCTATATCTTTTTTTTTAGACAGGGGTGCAATAGCTAAAGGCAACCCCTAAATTGTAATATCTCAGCAGAGCCACTTTCTCATGAAAATGGCTGGTAAGAGAAAGAAAACTTGTATTCTCAAGAGCCTTGCCTGTCCAGGTCTAAGGTTTGGGTTTTGTTTCTGCCTTGCTCTTCTCTAGTCTCTTCTCAGGATCTCTGTTGAGGTTTTGAGGAGAAATCTTCCCCTTTAGGCTCAGCACAGTAGGATTTGCACAAGATCATCCTCACTGAATTGATGAAGTATCCTACAAAGACACCAGTAGAGCCTGTTCAATGCCTGAGAGAGGTGGGCTAGCCCAAGAGGGGGTACACAGTGCTTGGTGCTTTGTGGAGAAAGGCTTTACCAGTTGTACCAGGTCTGTGGGAGTATGCCCGCTCCTTTATTTTTTTAAAGACAAAGTTTTACCTTTTTATTTTTCTATATCCACATGGAAAGGAATTTTAGGAGCAGAATTCTGTAGTCACCCGATAGCAATTTGATAACAGAGGGCACAATTGTCTGTCTGGGACCCTCTGGTGATTGATGCTGTTCACTTCCTGCATTGTGTACGGAACTGGTACTGACTAAGAAGAGCAGAGACAGTCAGTCTAAACAGTGAGAGTGGGCTGGGGGATGGCCCAGTGGTTACAGAGCTGCTCCATAAACAAGAGGATTGGAGTTCAGAACCCCCAGAACTTACACAACTGTTGGGTGAGCAGTGGCCTGCCTGTAGTTCCAGACTCAAAGGGTGGCATCCTTAGGATTTCTGGAGCCAGCTAACTGCAGCAGTGAACTCTGGGTTTGATTGAGTGACCCTGATCCAATGAATAAGATAAAAAAGTGATGAAGCACCATTCCTGACATCCACTCAGGGCCTTCACACAAACATGTGATAAATATGCACATATGCAACATATCCACACAACAACAAAATAAAACAAAACAGCAAAGGGTGGAAGCCAGTTCTGCTTGTGAGTACCAGTGAGAACAACAGAGAGAAGTTTCTGGGGATGATATGTAGACAGACCTGTTGAAGGTTTGGTGCAGCCTGGGGGCCTTGGCTGAACTTTGTGAGTATGAATTGGTTTACTCTTCACAACAACTCTAGAGAGCCAAGAACACAGGCATAGAGAGTGTGACAAACATGCCTAAGGCCAGAGAGCTAGAAGAACATTGTGGCTAAAGAATGTACTTCTTAAATAGCAGTATTACAAAGGAGATAAATAGGACGAGAGATTGGCTGATTGCTCCTTTGTGAAATCTTCCTGCTATTTCATGGCTATATTGACCGACAACTTGATAGGATCTAGAATAACGTAGCAGGCAAACCACCGGGTATATGCCATGTCTATGAGAGATTTCTACTTCTAGATCAAGTTAACCGAGGAAAAATCTACCCTCTCATGTGGCAGCACCACTCCATGAACTGGGATCCCTGACTAAACACAGGAGAAAGCAAGCAAAGTGGTAACATTTGTCTCTCTCTGCTTCTCCACAGCTACAGTGTGACCAGCTGCCTCCCGTTCCGGCCACAGTGGGGCTGTATTCCCTTGAACTGTAAGACAAAATAAACCCTTCCTCCCTCGGGTTGCTTTTGTCAGGTGGGTTTATTACCTGTCAAAGCAGCGGAGAGCCACAGAGAAGACTTCAGGAGATAGCAGAGAAGAGGGAAGAAAAGGGGAGGGGAGCTGTGGCCAGTCCTAAAGTGGGGAAGTCCCTGCATTTTGAGGACATGGAGCTATGAGAGAGAAAGCATGGTGTCTAGAAGGAACAGCTCAGGGGAGGGTGGCAGTTGCCCACACCTTAAGTCCCCATCTTGGAGGTTGTAAAGCATTGCTTCCATAATGTAGAGTCCAGATTCCTCAGGGAAATAAACATCACTTCCTCACATGCATGGGGATGGGGAGCAAAGGGCTAAAGAGCTTTTGGAAGGGGAGACATTGTAAGTAACTGAAGATGTGTGGTGCTGCAGGCCCTCTCTGTGTGGGAAAATGACTCCTGCATTGGGAGGACTGTTTCTGCCATAGTGAATTAAACTTAATAGCAGACTCACCCAGGAATTAAACATTTATTCCTCATGATACATTAGTATTTCTATTTACAAATGGAAAAGGAGTCATGGGGGAATTGTGTAAAATTTGAGACCACTCAGCTAGTCAGATGTGTGGTCTGGGAGGGTGGGGAGCAGGAATCTGCCCTGCGGTTTGATACTATTTACATCCTCGGGAGTCTTCCTAAACTCTCCCATGGCTTCTTGCTGGGGCAGGCACATTCTGTGGAAGTCTACCTTCTCTGGTTACCACTGCAGAAGTTATAACTACTAGATTCCAATTTCCTGATTTCCATGTTGGTGAACTCTGCAGCTCCTGCTGCCTCTCACAGGAACACCGAAATCATAGTGATGTGGATTCTCTGGGCCCTCTGTCAGTGAACTTTACCTATGCACAAGCATTTACAGGAAGAGATGCTCCTTAGCCTGAGCAGCTTCGGAAGATGCACCATGCAGTTAAGCTGCAGGTGCCGGGTCCTCACCAGCTCCAGGTCTTCCTTTGATGGGGAGCAGTGAAGACAACCCATTAATTTTTGCCTTAACAGTGAAAGCAGGTGCTCAGAGCCTGCTGTAATCTGTAAGCCTCAGTGAACCTTCACGCCTGCCCCACCACCAAATAGAATGTGTTCCGAGGCTCAGCTTCTGTTCAGGGAAATGGGTGTGGGTGTGGGGTTGGGTGTGTGTAGGGGCATGTTTGTTCTTGCGTGCACCTGCAAAACAAAACCTAAACGTGAAAACACCCATATTTATAAGAGACTGACCAGATATGTTTCTTTGTTCATACCCAGGTATTGAGAGACTTAAGACCTCCAAGGAACAATAGAGCAACTGTCTGTTTCCATGGACAAGGAATGAGAGCAGGCTAGGGTGTGCTCGTGGGCACGTCAGTCTCTTGCTTGTTTGTCGTTATTGCTGCTCTGTGTCACAGTCCTAATATTACGATTTGGGTGTTTTTGTTGTTTTTCTGCTACTGCCTTTACAGTCATTTGTCATGTAAAGATGATTGCCAGATATTTTCTGCAGGAATCAACCCTAACTTTGTTATTTAATGGGAGAAATGTGGCAAGTGCGACACTATGGAAGGCTTAGATCTTTATTGCTAGTGACAGTGAGTCTCTCAGAGGCCTCTGTGGCTGGATTCCTGGAGTCATCTCTCGACACACCGTGTTGAGATGGAGAGGCTGGTGGAGGGGAGGACCAGTGAGCCTGGGCAGAAAAGCTTGTTCAAGGTCACAGGTGCCTCCTGCTGTGTGCTACCTGACTATGTAGAAGCCCCTCCAAGGCCACTTCAACACAATGGAATATGACAGAATCCTGCATAGGGGTCAGAAAACAAAATGCTGCCCATAGAGAACACATTCAAAATCCGTGTGTGTGTGTGTGTGTGTGTGTGTGTGTGTGTGTGTTGTGTGTGTGGGGGGGGGGGAGTATAGCTCCACACAGTCCACTCACAGGGGCCCCAGCTCCACATAATCTACCTGCAGCAGGGAGGCCTTAGCTCTGTAGAGCCTGTTGACCCTTGTTTGACTCATAAATGTTGTTCTAGGTGATGGATCTAGATACATTGTATACATGTATGAAATTGCCAAAGAATAAAAGCTATTCTAAAAATAAACAAATATGGTTATTCCATTCTTTCACCCATGGCAGGTTACAAAGGGAGTGAAATTTTGCCCATGACAGACAGCAGGGAGTGGAATATATGCTACTCTCAGAGCACACGTGAAAGAGTGATCATGATCTTCCTTCTTGTTAGATATTGTTCATCTGTCACTCTTGGTACCATCAAGCCAGCTGTGGCCTGGGCATCCTTCTGAACTCTGTACTTCAGGTGACACAGGAGAAACCTCTTGTTTCAGCTAAAAGGAACTCTAATAGTCATGATTAGGCCTCTGATTGACTTGGAGACAGAGTTCAACTTGCTCTTCCTTGTTCTTTTTTTTTTTTAATTAAAAATTGCATAAAACATTTATTTAGATTTAGTGTTTTAAATAATTTGAGATGCCATTTGTTCCTCTTTTTCCCCCCAAAAGCAACTTTTCTTTTAAAGAAAAAGTCAATTTCCATCTGTGTCAGTCAGCTTTTTGTCACTATGACAAAATGCATGTGATGGTTATGTTATAAAGAAGAAAGCTTTCTTTTGTCTCTCAGTTTCGATTCTTCCTTCTTTCTGTGGTACTTGGGATTGAACCCAGGAACCCAGGGCCTCTTGCATGATTTTGAGCCACAGCCTCAGTCTTTTTATTTATTTATTTATTTATGTTTGTATTTTGACACAGGTCTCCCATGTTTGACTTGAGCTTTTTCTGTAGGCCAGTCAGGTTTCTTAGCATTTGCTCTTCTTTCCTCAGGCTTCAGATTAGCTGAGATTACAGTTCTGTGCCACTAGGCCTGTTTTGTTTGTTGTTGTTGTTTGTTTTGTTTACCTCTTTTAATTGTACACTTTTGAAGGAACTTTTGTTTCTTGAGTTTATTACGTAAGTGCAATGGGTAGACTCACTGAAACTCAAGCCTCCCTCCCGGACGCAGCAGTTGACTGATATCACATAATGATGTGATGGAGGGCCCCAACCTCCATCACATGGCTTGCCTTTCTGCTATGGCCAATCCCAACCCTGAGCCATCTTCTTCATGTAACCAAAGGGGCTGTGATTCATTTGGCTTTCCCTAAATGATCTGGGCCTGCTATAAAAAACAAAGACCCTCTCAGGAGCTGGAACAAAAGCCAGATGTCTTATCTTGTACAGGATGACTATCCTGTAGTCACTACCACACATCCATGGTTCTGAAATTCTTGTGTTGTATTCATATTCTAACACTCCTGAAAACGGGATCCTTCGCTTGCTGTTTATGGTGGCTGCTGTCTTTCTAAATAACATGCATCAGAACTTACGAAATGGGCTTCATCTACTCACTAGTAGAATATCCTGCACAGAAGTATAGTATCAGCTGGACTTGGCAACTTCTCTGTGCTCACAGCACTTGGGAAGTGGAGGTGGGAGGATCCAGAGTCAGCATCTACACAGCAGCAAGTCAAAGGCCAGCTCCCCACGCCACCCCCATCAAAAAACGACAAACAGCCCAACAAAGTTCCTCCTTGCTGTGTAAGTACAACCCTTTTTATTTGTTTTTCTTAGCAGTACAGGAATAGCAGACATGTCATGGTATTTGGTTCATGGGGTTCTATAGTCAGTTAAAGATGGAGCTTTGTAATTCTTTTGTCTCTTACTGTACTGGGGACATCTTTTCACATCACAGCACTTGTGTTTGCCTAATGTCTACTGTTCCATTGCCTCACTCTATCAGCACCATGTAACCAGTGCCCCACTGCTGGATACCCATGCTGTTTCCACTCCAGATGCTGTAACGAAGGCTGAGATGTAGTTTTATCCACTTTTCACATGTGTCCTAGAAGTGAACTCGTGGGTCAGACTGTGTTGCATTTTAAAAACACAGCACCGATTGCCTTTTTGAAAGGTTGTGCCCATCTCTCCAGGAGTAACTGGGTGCTGGCTATCCATCTTGTGTTTTATGTCTTCATTCTCCTGCCCTCAGTGATCCCACCTGCTCTGCCTCCAGGTACATTGTTTCAACTTCAGTCTCCTTGATTATTTAAAATATTAATCAAATCATATTAGTAACAACAAAGTAATAGTTTTCTTTTATTTGTTATTGGAGCATGTGTGTGTTTGACATATGGGCGTGTAAGTGCCATGGTGCACATCTGGAGGTCCAGGGATAGCTTTATGGGGTCATTTCTTTTCTTCTTCCACCTGGGCTGCAGGGAACAGCACAGATCATCAGGCAAATGCTTTACCCTGCTAAGTAATCCCACTGGCTTCAAGTCTTCTTGATTCTTCTTTTAAGCTCAAGGAAAATTTTATTAAAGTTTGAAAGAAAAACCTCAAGGCACACAAGCTGTAAATATTAGCAGCTGCCTGGAAGAGGAGAAAGAAAGAAAAAAAAAGAGTACTTTCTCTTTGAGTTAAGCCTGCATGAAAGTCAGCCACATGTCAGGGAGGAGGGGTTTAGGGAAAGAGTTCCAAAGCCCAAGGTGTTAGGGGAAACTGGGTAAAACAGAGACAGAGAGCAAGAAATATTACATTTTTCTGAGTAATGAAGCTTCATGGCTGTGGCTCTGTAAGAGACAGACAGCCCCGTGGGCAGGAATCCTCAGGAGGGAAGTCCATTATCTCATTGGGGGGTTAATTATCCCACCTGTCTTTTCAGCAAGGCGTTAGCAGTGGTTCTCAACCTTCCTAATGTGGCGACCCTTTAACAGAGTTCCTCACATCGTGGTGACTCCCCCAACCATAAAATTTTTGTCATTGCTACTTCATAAATGTAGTTTTGCTACTGTTCTGAATTGTAATGTAAATATTTTTTTGCAGATAGAGGTTTTCCATTGTAGGGGGGATTGTAACGTATAGGCTGAAACCACAGTCTAAAGATTTCCTAGGGATGGTTCCTTAGCATGGTGATTCCAGTCCAACTGGAATGCTAGGTCTCCATCCACGCTGGAGATTTCATTTTCTAAGCCATACGGTACTAGCTTTCCAGAAATGGACCTTTACTGATGCTGTTTCATCTTCCCTCCACCCTACCCGGAGGAGGAGGAGGAGGAGGAGGAGGAGGAGGAGGAGGAGGAGGAGGAGGAGGAACCCTAAAACCTTTAAAAGGCTGGAATTGGAGGATAAATATGACTCATTTTCACCCCGACCAAATTCCAAAGCTGTTTTCCAGGAGGGATTCTTTATTATGCTTGGGCTGGAGTTTTGGTTTCCCAGGTCATTTGTAGCTTCCAGGCAGGGTGCTCACTCACTGAAGAGGACAGAGGAAACACATGCTCCGCCCCCTTCTGACAGAGAACCAAGGACATACCTGGTATTACTGCTATTGGGGCCCCTGCCCCAGCAGTCTGTCCAGTTTCTACCCCCCCATTCTTTGTTTTGATTAATTTATGTATTTGTTTATTTTTCATCCCAATTGCAACCCCACTCTCTCATCTCCCAGTCCCACCCTCCCACCCACTTCCCCCCACACCCCTATCATCACCCAGTACCAATCCACCCACATCAAATTGTATCAGGACTAGGTGCCTCCTCTTTCTCTGAGGCAAGACAAGGCAGCTCTGCTAGGAAAATGGGATCCAGAAGGAGGCAAGAGTGGGTCCAAATCAGAGACAGTCCCTGCTCCAGCTTTTAGGGAATCCACTTGAGGACCAAGTAGCCCATCAGCTTCCTATGTGTAGTGGGCCTAGGACCAGTTCATGCGTGTTCTTCAGTTGATGGTTCAGTCTCTATGAGCCCGCCTGTGCCCAAGTTAACTGGCTATGTAGGTCTTCTGGTTCTACAGCCCATTCTTTTTTTTTTTTTTTTTTTTTCGTGACAGGGTTTCTCTGTGTAGCTCTGGCTGTCCTGGACTCGCTTTGTAGACCAGGCTGGCCTCGAACTCACAGAGATCCGCCTGCCTCTGCCTCCCGAGTGCTGGGATTAAAGGCGTGCGCCACCACCGCCCCGGCTTACAGCCCATTCTTAACCATCCCCAACTCTGAAGAGGTAACCCTAATTGCTATTAGGGAATCAGGGTAATGACGCATAGGGTAACGGCTGCCTGGAGCTGAATTTGAGCACTGGGTATGACGGTTCTAATGGATTTTGATTTGGGCATTTAAAAAATATCCTCGGGGGCTGGAGAGGTGGCACAGTGGCTGAGGGCATTGGCTGCTCTTCCAGAGGACCCAGGTTCAGTTCCCTCCACTCACAACTCTCTAACTCCAGTCCCAGTTATTCTGATGCCCTTTTCTGGCCTCCGTGGACACCAGGCACACATAGTGGTACAAAGACATAAGAGTAGACAGAACAACATACACATAAAGTAGATAAATAAAGAATAAATAAGCAAACAAATCAATCACTCAGTCCTCAGTTTGGGCTTCTCTGGCTTTCTGCCCAGGGCCTGTAATGGCAAGCCCCCTTGCCTTAACCTCCCCTTCACTTTTCTTCCCAGGTGACAGATGAGGGCTTTCTTCCCTCCATTTGACAGTTACACAAATAAAACCACAGATGCACATTGGGGATCTTTTAATTTCCTTGATTCTTTTTTTTTTTTTTTTTTTTGGTTTTTCGAGACAGGGTTTCTCTGTTTAACAGAACTGGCTGTCCTGGACTCGCTTTGTAGACCAGGCTGGCCTCGAACTTGCAAAGATCCGCCTGCCTCTGCCTCCCAAGTGCTGGGATTAAAGGCGTGCACCACCACCGCCCGGCAATTTCCTTGATTCTTAATGAAGCTGAATCTATTCATTTTCTTCTTTCTCTATCTGCCCTGCCCCCTTTTCACCCAGTGGTAGGGATCAAAGCCAGTGTCTCCACAGGCTAGGCAAGAGGCTGGCAATTTTCATTTCATGTGTATCTGTTGTTCCTTGGGCAACTTGCTCTTTCTTAGCATTTTTATTTTCATTTAAAAGAGATTCTCCCACTAGCCAGGGACTCACTGATTAGGCTAGACTGGCTAGCCAGTAAGCCTCAGGGATCTCCCAGTAAGCCTCAGGGATCTCCTTGTAAGCCTCAGGGATCTCCCTGTAAGCCTCAGGGATCTCCCTGTCTCTGCCTCCTTGGCTATGGGTTACACATGCAAACTACCCTACCTGAATTTTTTTTCTTTTTTTTCCTTTATTTTTTATTTCTTCAAGTTACATCTCAATCGCAGTCCCCTCCCTATTCCCCCCTCCAGTCCCACCCTCCCACCCTCAATCCCCCATCCTCTTCCCTTTTTTCTTTTAAGTTTAAGGAATATCTTATTTCCCCCTACAGTTTCCCGTTTCAGTCCAACAAATGGCTCTTTCTCTTATAATAATAAATACAATACAAAACAACAGAGGTAATTAGGCCACAGTTATGAGGGTTATATGGCTTAACGTACATTCCCAATGACCAGTCCATATGTATTTGGCACCTGACTTTAACATTCTACTATCTAACCATCTCCATGAGTTTAAAGTTCTATATCTAACTCAACATTCATATTAACTTGCAACACAATTTTAAAAGTATCTTCTTAGATCTATAACACTCTCTTGACTCCTAAACAACTCAAAATTTAATTATGAGACTCTAGCTATCTGTTCTTCAACCACCTCAGAGACCTGAGAGGGATAAATATATCTGATTTTATAGGAAGTACAGGGCCTGCAGCTTCCCAAACTAAAAAATGACATACCAGTGGCTGCCTGGACAGTTCCCATTTTCTCTCCATACATTACAGCATCGATCTTCAGTCGTTTGGCCCCGCTTCTCTGACAGACATTGATTGTAGAGCAGGGGTTATGAAGGACTTACCTACCCTGTCTTGGCAGAACTAGGCTGTCGACTTACCTGCTTCCAGGTTTTGTCCTTTTTAGAGAGCATTCTGTCTACAGTTAGAGCAAGGGGCTTTTCCTACCAAGAGATAGGCTTGCGACTAATTCAATCATCTCCTACTGGAGATTCTTCGATGCTCATCTTCTACTTGGGGTAGAATAGGGGGTGCTGTCAGGAGTTGATATGTCTTGATATAAAAAAATCTAAAGTTACAAAAACATCTTTGAATGCCATATTCTGCAGATCTCTTGAGGTTTTTGAAGAGGCCCTATCTATCTCTTCTATTAGGGTAAGCAGATGTTGCTTGTCTCTTAGCAGCTTTATTTCTGATTAGCTTAGAAAATAGCTATAATAGGCTGTCATAGTACCTAACAGAATGACCGGCTTGCATAACCATTAGTTTGCATTTCTTAATTATCCTAAACAGTTTATGACACTTAGTAGTAAAAGGCCGAAACATCACATTTCATTTTTTTTCTTTACCTCCTAACCCTTCCATCCCATTTCTCTGGGGTGGGTTGTCCTTATATAACAGTCCCTCATCTCAGTTGAGAGGTTGTATGAGGGCCAAGAGCCTCCTCATTCATTGGGGGTCTACGAGGCAGTGCCATCAGTGAAAAGTGTCTCGTTGCCTGGGAAAGAGAACTAAAAAACAAGCAAACAAATAAGCAGACAAATAGATAAAAAAGACAAAAAATAGAAAAAAAAATTTAAAAATATAAAAAATAAATAAATAAATAAATAAATAAAAATAAAAAATAAAAAGTCTATGTCCAAGTTCCCTTTGGAGTGTTAGTTGTAGTATCGATACCTTCTACTATATAGCTAAAATCCTACTATAAGTGAATAGATGCCATATGCGTCCTTCTGAGCCTGGGTTAGCTCACTCAGGATGAGCTTTTCTAGTTCCATCCATTTGGCTGCAAATTGCATAATTTCATTGTTCCTGATAGCTGAATAATATTCCATTCTATAGATGTACCACAGTTTTTTAATCCATTCTTCAGTTGAGGGACATCTGGGTTGTTTCCAGTTTCTAGCTATTACAAATAAGGCTGCTATAAACATAGATGAGGAAACTTCCTTATGATTCCGTGAAGAGGCATTTGGGTGTATACCCAGAAGTGGTATGGCTGGGTCCTGAGGCAAAGCTATTCCAAGTTTTCTAAGATATCGCCACACTGACCTCCATAGTGGTTGCACAAGCCTGCACTCCTACCAGCAATGGAGGAGTGTTCCCCTTTCTCCACACCCTCGCCAGCATGTGCTGTCATTTGAGCTTTTGATCTTAGCCATTCTGACAGGTGTGAGATGGAATCTCAGAGTCGTCTTGAGTTGCATTTCTCTGATGATTAAGGATGTTGAGCATTTCTTCAAGTGTCTCTCAGCCATTAGGGATTCCTCCTTTGTGAATTCTCTATTTAGCTCTGTCCCCCATTTTTTGATTGGATTATTTGGTTTCTTGGCATTTAATTTCTTGAGTTCTTTGTAGATTTTGGATATTAGCCCTCTGTCAGATGTGAGGTTGGTGAAGATTTTCTCCCAGTCTGTAGGCTGCCGTTTTGTTTGAATGACAGTACCTTTTGCCTTACAGAAGCTTTTCAGTTTAATGAGGTCCCATTTATTGATTATCAATCTCAGGTCCTGAGCTGTTGGTGTTCTGTTCAGGAAGTTGTTGCCTGTGCCAATGAGTTCGAGGGTTTCTCCCACTTTTTCTTCTAGTAGATTTAGTGTGACCAGCCTTATGTTAAGGTCTTTGATCCACTTGGACTTCAGTTTTGTACAAGGTGATAAGTATGAGTCTAATTTCATTCTTTTACAAGTGGACATCCAGTTGGACTAGCACCATTTGTTGAAGACGCTGTCCTTCTTCCATTGTGCCGTTTTGGCTTCTTTGTCAAAAATTAGGTGGCCATAAGTGTGTGAGTCTATTTCTGGATCTTCAATTTGATTCCATTGATCTACTGGTCTGTTTTGATATCAATACCATGCTGTTTCTACAACTATTGCTCTGTAGTACAGCTTGAAATCTGGGATTGTGATACCTCCAGATGTTTTTTTATTGTACAGGATTGATTTAGCTATTCTGGGCTTTTTGTTGTTCCGTATGAAATTGAGAATAGCTCTTTCCAAGTCTATAAAAAATTGTGTTGGTATTTTGATAGGAATTGCATTGAATCTATATATTGCTTTTGGGAGGATGGCCATTTTTATTATGTTGATCCTACCTATCCATGAGCATGGGAGATCTTTCCATCTTCTAAAGGCCTCTTCCATTTCTTTCTTCAAGGGCTTGAAGTTCTTGTTGTACAGGTCCTTTACTTGCTTGGTTAGAGTTACCCCCAGGTATTTTATGTTGTTTGTGGCTATTGTGAAGGGGGTTGTTTCCCTTATTTCTTTCTCAACCCATTTGCTTGTTGTATAAAGAAGGGCTTCTGATTTTTTTGAATTAATTTTGTATCCAGCCACTTTGCTGAAGGTGTTTATCAGCTGTAAGAGTTCTCTGGTGGAATTTTTGGGGTCGCTTATGTATACTATCATATCATCTGCAAATAGGGATAATTTGACTTCTTCATTTCCAATGTTTATCCCCTTGATCTCGTTTAGTTGTCTTATTGCTCTAGCAAGAACTTCAAGTACTATATTGAAGAGATATGGTGAAAGTGGACATCCTTGTCTTGTCCCTGAGTTTAGAGGAAATGCTTCAAGTTTCTCTCCATTTAATTGGATGTTGGCCACTGGCCTGCTGTATATTGCCTTTATTATTTCTAGGTATGGTCCTTGTATGCCCGTTCTCTCCAGAACTTTTAGCATGAAGGGGTGTTGGATTTTGTCAAATGCTTTTTCTGCATGTAGCGAGATTATCATGTGGTTTTTTTCTTTCATTTTGTTTATATGGTGAATGACGTTGATAGACTTTCGTATGTTGAACCATCCCTGTATCCCTGGGATGAAGCCTACTTGATCATGGTGTATGATACTTTTGATGTGTTCTTGAATTCGGTTTGCTAGTATTTTATTAAGTATTTTTGCATCTATGTTCATGAGGGAGATTGTTCTGAAGTTCTCTTTCTTTGTTGGATCTTTGTGTGGTTTAGGAATCAAGGTGACTGTGGCCTCATAGAATGAGTTTAGCGGTGTTCTTTCAGATTCTATTTTGTGAAAGAGTTTGAAAATTATTGGTGTTAGCTCCTCTTTGAAGGTCCGGTAGAATTCCGTGCTAAAGCCATCTGGCCCTGGGCTTTTTTTGGTTGGAAGATTTTTAATGACTGTTTCTATTTCCTTGGGGGTTATAGGGCTGTTTAATCTGTTTATCTGATCTTGATTTAGCTTCGGTAGGTGGAATCTATCAAGAAAATTGTCCATTTCACTTAAGTTTTCAAATTTGGTGGAGTATAGATTTTTAAAGTAGGATCCAAATATCCTCTGGATGTCCTCAATGTCTGTTGTTATTTCTCCCTTTTCATTTCTGATTTTGTTGATTTGGGTTTTCTCCCTCTGTCTTTTTGTTAATTTGGCTAAGGGTCTGTCTATTTTGTTGATTTTGTCGAAGAACCAACTCTTGGTTTCATTGATTCTTTGTATAGTTCTTTTTGTTTCTAAGTTGTTGATTTCAGCCCTAAGTTTGATGATCTCCTGCCTTCTGCTCCTCTTGGGAGTGTTTGCTTCTTTTTTTTCCCAATTCACCCAGTTTAGCTGTTAATTCGCTAATATGAGCTGTCACAATTTTCTTTTTGAAGGCACTTAGTGCTATGAACTTTCCTCGTAGCACAGCTTTCATTGTGTCCCATAGGTTTGGGTATGTTGTGTCTTCATTTTCATTGGATTTTAAGAAGTCTTTGATTTACTTCTTTATTTCTTCCCTGACCCAGTGGTCCTCTAGTAAAGAGTTGTTCAATTTCCATGTGAGTGTAGACTTTCTATTGATTCTTTTGCTATTGAAGTTCAGCTTTATTCCATGGTGGTCTGATAAGATACAAGGGGTTATTTCAATTTTCTTGTATCTGTTGAGGCTATCTTTGTGTCCAACTATGTGGTCGATTTTGGAGAAGGTTCCATGAGGTGCTGAGAAGAAGGTGTATTCTTTTGTGTTTGGGTGAAACGTTCTGTAGATATCTGTTAGGTCCATTTGGTTCATGATCTCTGTTAGACTCATTATTTCTCTGTTTGTCTTCTGTCTTGATGATCTGTCCATGGTTGTGAGTGGGGTGTTGAAGTCTCCCACTGTTAAAGTTTTTGGATCGATGTGCGATTTAAGTTTTAGAAGCGTTTCTTTTATAAATGTAGGTGCCTTTGTATTTGGGAAAAGATGTTCAATATTAAGATGTCCTCTTGGTGGATATTTCCTTTAATGAGTATGTAATGCCCTTCTCTGTCTTTTTTTATTAACTTCAATTGGAAGTCTATTTTGTTTGATATTAGGGTGGCTCCAGCTTGTTTCCTGGGTCCATTTGCTTGGAAAACCTTTTTCCAGCCCTTTACTCTGAGATAGTGTTTATCTTCAATAGTGAGGTGTGTTTCTTGTATACAGCAAAAAGATGGGTCTTGTTTACGGATCCAGTCTGTAAGTCTGTGTCTTTTTATTGGCGAGTTGAGTCCATTGATGTTGATGGATATTAGTGACCAGGGGTTGTTATTTCCCATTATTTTGGTATAGCTGGTTGTCCTGTGTTTCTTTTTGTTTAGTTGCTGTGGAGGTTTCTATTTCCTCTGTTTTCTTGGGTGTAGTTATCTTCTCTGGGTTGGAATTTTCCTTCTAGGATCTTCTATAGGGCTGGGTTTGTGAGGAGATATTGTTTGAATTTGATTTTGTTATGGAATATCTTGTTTTCTCCATCTATGTTGATAGAGAAGTAGTCTGGCTGGGCACCTATGTTCTCTCAGGGCTTGTAGGACATCTGTCCAGGCCCTTCTAGCTTTTAGAGTTTCTGAGGAGAAGTCAGGTGTGATTCTGATGGGTCTTCCATTGTATGTGACTTGGCCTTTTTCTCTTACAGCTTTTAATATCTTTTCTTTGTTCTCTGCATTTGGAGGTTCTATTATTATGTGGCGAGGGGAGTTTCTTTTCTGATCTAATCTGTTCGGTGTTCTGTAGGCCTCTTGGATTTTTACTGGCATCTCTTTCTTTAGGTTTGGGAAGTTTTCTTCTATGATTTTGTTGAAGATATTTCCTGGACCATGGAGTCGGGAGTCTTCTCTTTCCTCTATGCCTATAATTCTTAGGTTCTGTCTTTTCATTGAGTCCTTGATTTCTTGGATGTTGTGGGTGAGAAATTTTTTAGCTTTCTCACTTTCTTTGGATGTTGTACTGATTTCTTTCATCGAATCTTCCATGCCTGAGATCCTGTCTTCCATTTCTTGCATCCTGTTTTTGATACTCACATCCGTAGTTCCTGTTCTCTTCTCTTGATTCTCCATTTCCTCTTTTAACTCTGACTGTGTTTCCTTTATTGTTTCCATTTCTATTTTCATGTCTTGAACGGTATTGTTTGTTTTGTACATTTCCTTCTCCAGTTTGCTTGTTTTTGTCTGGAGATCTTTCATTGCTTTATCCTTTTCCTGTTCAATCTGGGTCACCTTGGCTTGGAGCTCTTTAATGGTGTTATTCTTTGTTTTGACTTGTAAAATTGTGGCTTCTTTGAATTACTTCATAGATTTAAGTTCTTCTTGAAGGGACTCTATCACTTTCCATAATGTAGAATTGTCATTGTTTTTATGTGTTTCAGTTGTGGTGAGGTGGTTCGGACTGGATGGAATAGCATTGCTTTCTTTTGTTGGAGACATTTTGCTGTTTTTTTTTTTTTTTTTTTTTTTTTT